>CM033646.1:58515307-58575929 GCA_019512145.1 Engystomops pustulosus
TACAGCATTTTCAAGATATGTTTGCTTCATAATGCATCAAAACGAATCGTAGGTTACCTTAAAGAGAGGTGTCGATAATTTGAGCTGACCCCAACACAACAAATAGAAAGAATGAGCAGTTACTCTAGTAACTTCTAGCCAGACCTACCGTCAGGAATTTCCTGGCCCCATACATGCAAATTACACCCCCTCTCAATCAAGCATACCATCAAGCAGGGCCGGATTAAGGTTGGTGGGGGCCCCTGGGCGCAAAATCTGGTGGAGGCCCCCACTGTGTGCAGCGTGCATACACGTCTTCCAGCTCACTATCCACGCAGTAACACAGCTACATACTGCCGCCTCGCCCCCCAGTAACACAGCTACATACTGCCGCCTGATCCCCAGTAATACATCTATATACAGCCGCCTCGCCCCCAGTAACACAGCTACATACAGCCGCCTGGCCCCCAGTAACACAGCTACATACAGCGGCCTCACCCCCAGTAACACAGCTACATACAGCCGCCTTGCCCCCAGTAACACAGCTACATACAGCGGCCTCACCCCCAGTAACACAGCTACATACAGCCGCCTCACCCCCAGTAACACAGCTACATCCATCAAGCACATTAGAAGGTTTGCCAGTGACTACATTATCAGACACAGGTAGAAATGCCCCCTGGATAACTGTAAGTAATACTCTTCACAACACAACTGACCTCGCTGCATCCTCTGAATATATCCCTCACTCCCTATTCTTCACTAGTCATGCTGTGTACCTGTGTATACCAAATGTACCCATCTCCGGCTGAGCCGTCTCCACACAGGGAAAACTGTATAGTAGCTTATGTACTCTAAAAATATCTATAGTGTTAAAGAGGACTGTACTAAAAATTTTCGGCAACTAGGAGTCGACTTACTAAAGTAAAACAGCTCCTAAGTGGCTTGCAATCAAACCCGAGTGTTAGCTATATCACACTGCGTTGCCCCGCCGTACCGTACCGTAGCGGGCAACGGCAGTGTCGCGGGCATAGGGAGGAGGAGGTGAGCGCAGCTCACCCCCGCCCCTCTCCATAGGAGTAATGGCGCCACACCGCCGTATTACCGGGGCAAAAGCTTATGGACAGGGTCTATCTTTTTTCCGCGTGTCGCGTAGTCAGTACGGTGCCGCACGTAACGGCAGCCGTGCCGCCCATTGGAGTCTATGAGGACGTATACGGCACTAAAGTGCTTGATCAAATGCGCAGTGTAGAGTGATAGCGTTACCGGAAACCTCCGGTAACCGCTATCAAACACTGCAGCGGGGTACAGGAATCATCGGACAGCTTGCAAAGCTGCTCTTCCCCCGACGCCCCGCTCGCCGTTCATAGGTCCATAGCCCTAGCCACGCCCACACCCCGACCCCCTCATGAACGTCGGACAGCTTTGCGAGCTGTCCAACAATTACATTGTACCCCGCCGCAGTGTTTGATAGCGTTACCGGAGGTTTCCGGTAACGCTATCACTCTAACACTGCGGCGTTTGATCAAGCACTTTAGTAAGCAGCTCCTAGTGGCGATAAATTAGGCGACAGGTCCTCTTTAAACAGACGAGATTGCGATAATCGCAATCCCGGTGTTTACTGCAGGATCCCGCTTCTGAGCCCAGGCAATCGCCATGATGTATTCTACGTTAAGCAAGGTGCCGGAACTACCCGCATCCTATGACGTAGAATTACGTCAGGGTGCGGGTAGGGGTTAAGGAAATGATACCTCACACAGCTCCAAACACTGAAGTTCATGTTTTAAAATAATGACACAAAGATTAAAGGGAACAAAGAGCCATAAACAAAGCACAAAAGAATCAATTCCAATACTTGTGCAGAATATTAAATGGTGATCTAGAAAGTACAAAGAGCCACCCGAAAAAAAATTCACAAAACAGAAAAAGAAAGAAACTAGTAACTGCTTTTGGAAGGTGAATTAAAAACTAGAAAGAGGATGTATCTTTTAACACCTTTTATGACACATGATGGAAGAGTATGTCACTGTAGGAGCAGCAAACACAGACACGCAGGAATAAGCAGACACACACTGCTAACAACCGCAAATGGTTGCGTGGCCTTTGTTTAACTTGTGTTTCCGAGTGCGAGGGCACTGCAATGTGAATGGCTTCACGCAATTCCCACCCCAACTGGCGAGCATCAGTTTGCAAGACAAGCTCGGTTTTTCTCTATGTACTGTAGTATTGCAGTATATTGTATCAGTGATCAACCCTCCAAGGGTTTAAGTAACTTATGGGGCCTATAATAATAGTAAAAAAAATGTAAAAAGTTCAAAACCCTCCCCTTTTCCTAAAATAAAAATAAGCAAACATAATCAAAAGTATGTTAAAAGTATGTACGCAAAATGCCTCATCAATCACAATAAAAATATTTATGGTGCACGACATAACTGGAAAAAACCTCCAAATGGTATTATACTGCTGCACTTTTATACCTGTCATAGGTAGAGGTACTTGAGTCACAGTCAAGGAAGTTGCTGATTCTCCTGGTGATCACGACAACAGATTGAACCTCATCACAGGCAACAATCAGGACTGGGTAAAAAAAAAAAAAAAATCTGGGTTGAATAGGTGGGGTCAAAAGGAAATAAGCAGGCTTAGGGATTGGCTTAACAAACATTAATTAGATAGAAGTTTATCATTTTCCCTGTCTTCCAAAATTGTGAAGTATGAGATGAAAAATTAGCGTCAGGCGCTTGCTCGGCAGTTTTCTCCCTTTTTAGGGTTTCCACTGATCAGTGTCTGCTCACCATCTCTATTATGCTCAGCAGACATCACGACACAAGGCAGGTTCCTCCACGCACAACTGGTTATTGTGCCATCTTCTGCCACACCATCATAATCAATATCATAATTCTCATCAGTATCAATATCAGTATTGTGATTTACTGAAAGGATAAGTCATTATAATTCACAAAAGGTATATCACAGTTATGCTTATGTGGCTCGACCTCCTCCCTCCCCCCCCCCCCCCTTATTTGGAAACCCTCAAATAATATTTGCATTTAGTTTTAACCTCTAGTATTTTGTGTTTAGCAAAATAATTTTGTGGTTCAAAAACATAGGGGCACATTTACTAAGGGCCGTGTGGCAGTTTTCTATCAGACTTTGCACGTTCTTTCTAGTATAAACTGCTTGCACAGGTATTTCAAAAGTGTCTGCACCACAAATGTATTGCACGTTGGCGCACGTTGCACTACACTTTATGCAACACAAATTTCTGCACTGAAAGGGGGCGTCAGTCGGACCTTACACCAGATTTAACATGCAAAGTATGACAGAAATGTGTTGCAGGCTCTTTGTTAAAGGTGAACCAAAAAAAAGTAGTGCAATGTGTCAGAGCAGTGCAGAGGCACCAGATTCATGCAGAAAGGGCAACACAAATCATCTGCACTATACACAGACAAACTGCAAATAGTTACGTTTGCATTGTTGTTAGTAAATGTGCCCCATTGTGTAACATTAACACCTCCCATATGAATACTCACAGCTGTTACAGGTTGTGATCACCACACATATACAAATATAGTGCTATTTTCAGCAACATGGCAGGGAAAAATAAGCATAGTGAACCCCATCAGTGTAATTCTGCATCAATTCTATCAATACAACAGAGGAAGCAAGTAATAGCTACACTTTGAATCCAAAGAAAGGGTTAACCATGGTGAAGTGGGGTTCCTGTGGCTGCCTCCTTCCCTCCTCTCCCCCCCACAGTCTCTGGCAGCTTTGGGTGGGGTCCCTAATGAGGAAACCGCACCTCCAGCGGAGTCAGGCGGCTTCCAGACTGAATCCCATAGAGACCCTGCCAGCGCCTGTAACCCCCGCAGCCTCCACATCCATAACCTAAAAGGAGGAGGCACAGGAGACCAATGCATACAAATAACACATTATGATGCATATTATAAAGCCCACTAGACATTATTATACACACAATGGGGTTAGATATATCAGCTAAATAGATTGTATGATGGGCAGTATCTCACAAGATAAGTTGAGCTACAGCTGCTTTGCAGACATTGGGGGTCATTTACTAAGGGCCCAATTCACGTTTTCCCTACGTGTTACCCGAATATTTACGTTTTGCGGCGATCTTCCCTGTATTGCCCCGGGATTTTGGCGCACGCGATCCGATTGTGGCGCATTGGCGCTGGCATGCACGTGACGGAAATCGGGGGGCATAGCCGAATGAAAACCCGACGGATTCGGAAAAACCTCTTTTAAAAAAAAAAAAAAAAAAAAAGTGTCACTGGACTCGCGCTTACCTTCACCCTCATATAAAAAGCTTAGATACACTGTTCATTAGACAGCAGCAAATGTAATAGGCTTAGATACAAAAGACCGTCAATTTTGATACTGTATGGTTCCTAATGGCATAACTTAAAAGACATCTACCAGCAGGATGAAGGACTATAGACCAAGCACACTGACATACTGGTGTGTGCCCTATGGCAGGATCTGCTCTTTTAGCTTCTTATGCCCTGGTTTCTTTAAAAAAAAGGCTTTTAAAATTATGTAGATGAGCCTAATGCTTGGTTCTCCATACAGTATTCTTGTGTTGACTATCATATCTATACAGTAAGCTTGGTCTTGTTACCATATCTATACAGTAATCTTTTTTTGTTATCTATCTATAAAGTAAGCTTGGTTCTGTTATTGTATCCATACAGTTAAATAGATTCTGTTACCATATAATTATAGTAAAGTACTTCTGTATGGATACTGACAGCTTTCTAAAGTATATGTGCAGTGGCATTAGTTTTACAGCATTTATACCGGCGTAAGCAGTGGGAAGTCAAAACTAAAAACAGCCCTGGCCAAAAGGTGAGGCATATTGGTAGCATTGGCACTACGGCACTGTGTCATCAAATGCAAGAGGCCTAGGAAACCCCTAGAAAAATATCATGGCTATGCCTGAGGCAGAAAGTGCTGCATCTCCCAGGAGCCTGCACCCCAGTAGTTCTAGAAGATATGGTATGCATGCACCCATCCAACAATCAACCTGTTAGGATCAGTGGATCCTCTGGACCACCGCGGGAGATGTAACTAGCCAACACCCGGAACCGGAGCCTAGCGGCACCTGGTATTCGCCAGAGCCCGCCGCAAAGCAGGTTGGACTTGCTGCGGCAGGATACCACTAGGTCGTTCCCAGGTGTGACTAGCCCACGGTGGCAGCCGAGGTCGAGGTACCTTAGCGGATGACAAACACGTAGTCAGGTCCAGGCACAGGGTCAGGGCAGGCGGCAGAGATGCAACGTCAGGTTCAATTCCGGGGTCAGCAACAGGAGGTCCAGGCAGGTGGGAACGGGAACACAGGCACACAGCAACAGGGAGGAACACAGGTAACACGGCAACACAGGACTCAGGAACGGGAACACACAGGAATACACTGGAACGCAGGAATACAGGAATACGCAGGAACACAGGAATACTCGCTTGGAAGCTTTCTCTAAGGCTAAGAGGCACAAAGATCCGGCAGGGAATGATGGGAAACAAAGGGTTATATACAAGACAGGAAATGACCAGTACTAATCACCTGTGCGCTGGCCCTTTAAATCTTGAGACAGTGCCGCGCGCGCGCCCTAGGGAGCAGGGCCGCGCGAGACCTAGTCCGGACGGGAGCGGGAGCCAGGAGATGTGAGTGCACAGGAGCGGGACCGGGGCAGCGGAGAGAGGCACAGGTGCACCCGCGATCCGCGATATGGATCGCGGGGGTGCCCGCAACGGAGGCATGGGTGCACCCGCGATCCGTGGTATGGATTGTGGGGGTGCCCGTGACACACCCTATCAGTATGTTTTGCAGTGTGGGGGGAAAACGGAGGACCCAGAGGAAACCCACGCAAACAGGGAGAGAACATACAAGGCACATTTACTTACCCGCCCAGAGGAGTTCACGAAGGATGGTGTGTCTGACGATAATGCACTGTGCCGCAATTCACTAAAATCGTGTTCTGGATATCCTGCATGTGTCACTTCCCCGCTCAGGTCCAGAGTTCACCTTCTTCTTCCCGGTGTATGTAAGTGCTTGATCTTGCGGCACAATTTGAATCTTTAATCCCGTGCTCAGTCTGAATCAGTCAGATCGTCTGAAAGAACGCCCCCCCCCCCCCGGTTTCAATATGGAATAATAATAATAAAAGTTTAAGTTTTATGGATACTTTGTTTGTTGAAATAATTCCATCTTATGTAAAATTCTGCATTACTATGTAGGATCTTATTGAAAACCCCAACCGAAGGTGCCTCAGTATTTGAGCCTGTCCAGATCTGGTCCCGTGTGCTGCAGATCCAGAATAAATGTACTGCTCTGCCTTCTCATCAAATCCACTATTGGGCATGAAAAAATGTTATTTAGCTTACCATCCAATCATTTCTTCATGAGTAAATGGCTGCGAAGGATGATCACAACACGAGCTACATATGAGCATAGCAGGGGTGTATCTAGGCGAGGCTGGGTCCCTTAAAAAATATCTACATATTTTTACACACACATGTTAATACAATCCTACACATTTATATACTTATATATACAAACATACGAACACATTTATACACCCTTACTCATATACACATTAATACGCTCTTAAACACATACATTTATACATGCATACACTTATGAGCACACATTTATGCCTTCATATATATTTATACACTCATACATACATTTATACAAACATACAGTATACATGCATCATATACTCACATACAGTATATATACATCAAATTTGGCCCAATTTTATTATTGTGTCTGCGCCAGTTTTTTTCCATGTTTGCATGAAAAAAAGTATCTCTCTTGCTTGCACATGTATTTATTATGTTCATGCGCCACAATTGCGTTGTTGGTTGCATTTTGTCTGAAACTTTTGAAAACTGCCCACCTAAAGGGGTGTGGTGTTGTATGTTTCTAGTTTGTGCCATATTTATTACTGAGATGTGCCACAATTCTGTAGCATATATACTGTATACATACATACAGTATAAACACACCATATGCACACATACTGCATATACATACATAGAGAATATACATACATACATTATATAGACATATACACACCATACCTCATATATACACAAACATAAAATACATAAAGCATATACACACATATGTAGCATATATACAGCATATACAGCAAAAAGTACCCAAACAGCAAATACATTAGCATATACACAGTATATACACACAGGAAGTATATAGACCTCATACATACAAAACATATAATTTAGACTTATACAGGGGTACTTGTCAGAGGAGCACCAAGCTACAGCACATGCCCCCAGTAGATAGGTAGCCACGGCACATGCCACCCATTAGATATGTAGCCACGGCACATGTCACTCAGTAAATAAGTAGCCACTGCACATGCCACCCAGTATATAGGTAGCCATAGCACATGCCTTCCAGTAAATGGGTAGCCAATGGTATTTCCCCCAGGGAATACATAGCCAGAGAATATACTACCAGTATATAGGTATTCACAACAAAAAATAAAAAAATGAATACTTACCTACCTGCGCTCCCTGCAGCCGTCTCCTTTTCAATTCCAACCGCGTTTCAGGGTGCAGGCCTGCAACCACTCTATTCTGTGACCCATGCGGTACCGCCTAAGCTACGGCAACACCGCCTGGGTCACTCAAAAGATGCAGTATACGTAATATTGCTGCCTGCATCCAGTGACCAGCGTTGGGTGTGTGTCTAAGGTCACTATTGAGGGTGAGGGAGGGGGGACTGCAGCTTCAGCCCCATCTAGGGGCCTGGGACTGCAGTTCACCATTCCCTTGTATGACGGCGGCTATGATCCTTAATAACCATGATCCTTGGGGTCCTATCCCCAACACAGTGGTTGGTACATCCAGCCAACATACTTGTGAAGACAACCTACTGTCCCCATCTCTGTGATTTGACTGTTCATAATTCTGGGATCTATAAAGTTATAGCAGTCGGGTCATGGCAGTCTTTTGGTCACCCTATCTGTCATTGGGTACTAGTTAACTGGAGCCAAACTGAAGCACGGTTTTGAAATTATACAGCACAATAAGCACCTAAACCTCAGAGTTGTATGCTACAGTCTAGCCAATCATATCAGTATAGCCCTATTCACAGTGTATTCAACAATAATAAAGAAGCAGTAATATACAGAGAAAGGAAATTTTAAATTGGTTTTTAAAGTTATGGAGATGAAGCGCTCAGCACAGTCAAGCTCTCCCCGTCTCGGAATAACCCCTCTGCTGTTATTGACATCATTAACCTGACTTCTGGAGGAACAGTTATGATGAGTCTAATTAGGACAACTAATTACTGTGAAGGAAGGCAGGGAGAGCCTAAGTTCAGATCTGAAATTTCTGCTTCCCTGACCTAATAAAACCATTTAAAATCTCATGATTTTCTAGGTGATGCCAGAAAGGTGCTAAGCTGCAGAAACATGTTCTGAAAGGTGCTAAGCTGCTTGGCAAAGGGAACCTGCCATCAGATATTGGCCTAATAAACCACTAGTAGCTGAGTAGCTTCTAGATGCTGTTGCTTTCATGGTCTGGTGTGGTGGCAACATTTAGAAAATCAACTATGAAGTAAGATGTAAATTTCATTTACGAAGTCAAGGAGGCAGAGAGATTAATACTGAAGTCAAACTTTCCCTTCCTTAGAACGCCACCTTCACTGTAATTATGGTCCTTTGTCCTGAAGTCCAATGCATGTGGAGGTGCTCAGAGGCATGGAGAGCTTAACTTCAGTGTTAAAATCTCCGCCTCCCTGACTTTATACATCTAGCTTAGATCTCACTTTGAAGTTGATTTTCTAGATGATGCCATTATACTGAGGCATGAACAGCTTTTCAACTGTTCGACAATATACCGGTAGCCAATTTCTAAGTTTTATGTATTATCATTCACAACGTTCCCCTATCCTCCTATGTTACTTTTCAGAATATTGTTGTAGTTGTATCCAGTGAAGACCATCCTCTGTAATCTATAGACATATGTAACTTGCACAGTTATATTGTAACAAGTATTCAGGCGAGGAGAGATATTACTCTAGACTGGATACAATTGCAATAAACATTCCACATTGAGGAATTACCACAACGAGTATTAGAAAGCTGCCGACCTTTCGCAGTGATCTGTGGTGACAGGTGCCCTTCATACCATTTTGTACTACAAGTTTACTGTAGCTGGTACTGTAACTGTCTTGTGCTCTCACTTTTCCTTAGGGAGAGTGGCATTCTCATTAACCCATGTTAATCTTTATCCATCATGTTGTATCTAGTTGTCTTCCTCCTCTCCCACTCAGGAAGCCCTCTCTTGTATCCCCCCTGCCTGACATGTGCTTGGTGTGTGTATGTGTTTCCTGAGGTTTGGGCCGAGCTGTGTCTCTGTCTGGAGGTTTTTGTGGGAAGCTGGGATCTCCCCAGATCTCACACACGGCTTCTACACTTCCTGCCCTGTCTCCATCACACGCAGGGACAGTCTCCCTGGCAGCTAGCGGGAACACTAACAGCACTCCAGGGGCAGGGTCCGGAGACGCCAGAGGAGGGGTCTCCTTTACTGTAGCCCCCTTCCTCCTCCCCGGCACACGTCCCTGACATTCCCAGAGCTCAAAACTCTCGCTGTGTTTAACAGGAAGACACGAAAGCCCTGGAGGAAAGGGACATAGGTGACACAGTGGGGGACATAGGGACAGGTCTATGAACTAAAGCAAATTGCCAGGGAAAAGAGATTTATTAATGTGTGTGGCCATTGTGGATGACAGCCCCTAGTCAGTCTCTGCTAATAAATGGGATATGGTTTCCCCTCAAATTGTAGTTTGCTTTATCCAACATGCTGCTGACTCACTAGTTACTCTTAAAATATAATAAAGTTATCCACCCAGCTTTTCTGGAACCTTAAGACTTATCTTGTTTGTACAGCTAGGGAGGTACAGGTGTAAGAAAGGAACTGACCTGGCAGAAATCCACAAAAAAATCAATTATAATCACTACACTCCTGAGCCAGAGTTCACTTACCAGGACTACTCCAAATGTTGCAGCCTTATTCTCGCTCAAGGGTTGAAAAGAGTGTATACAGCTGATGAACGCACTTATGGAGTAACCACGCTTAACCTGGTTAGGTGGGCATAGGCGGGTCCGCATTACACTTTGTCATAGATTGAATTAGTTTGTTTCTTCCTCTTACTGGGAAACCAACTTCATTCACATAGAATCAAAGGGAACTTTTCATCTCATGTGAAATACAGTGGCGATATACTAACTTATTTGGACTTTATTTATATTTATCTTTTGGAATGGTGGCATCAGTACCGATAAGGTCTACGAAATGTTTTGCTCACTCTTAATATACCTCTGCCTTCTACCCCCATCTTTACTTACAAAAAAGATATTTTAAACTACATATTTAAGCAGACCACTTAAATATTCACAAGTGGTCTTAAGTTCATCAAAACCCTTGTCTCAGTAAAAATTAAAGGCATGAGTCTTCTTGGGAATGGACAGTCCGTACGAGGGATGAAAAATCAAAGGGTGCAGAAAGGAGAAAACTGAAAACTAGGATGATAAGGGGAAAAGAGGGAGGGGCGGGAAGACGGGCTAGAGAGGCTGGGGCAACAAAGGGATCAAAAGAAGAAAAAAAAAAAAAAAAAAAGTAGATAAGTGAAAAGAAACGAGAAAAAAATCCGAAAACACGTGAACGGACGAAAACACAACAGAAAGATGCAAAAGGTTTTTCACACCCTGGAGTTGGGGCTCCTCTCCGTCTGCCCTCTTACATCTGTCACAGATTATCCCTCCAGTTGCACCTCAGGTGTGGATCCTCTATGTTACTTTATGAGCATATGGGGGCAGATGGTTATCAAGCGTCTGGAAGTCAGAAAGATAGTTCTAGTTACCCATGGCACCATCAACACTTAGCTTCATTTCTACCAGTGCCAGAAATATTCAAAGGGCTAAGCCTGTTGAAATTTTCTGACTTTCAGACAGGCTGAATAAATCTGCCCCTGTGTTGTCTCTCACCTTGGAACCTGAGTATTGAGAAATAAGATTCCCTTCCTTTATATAATGTTTCTTTTAAAAACCCCTTAAGGACCGCCGCTATCGGGGATTCTACGGCAGGTCAGTAAGGTACTTTCTATGATGCGTACCCTTCACGGAGGCGTCATCAGAAGAGATTTGGAACATCGGAGTAATTAGTAGTGCCGGATGTCGGGCTGTTGATCATTACAGCCACAACCGGCAAACACCCGGGACGGACAAAACTCGATCTATCCCGGGTGTTTAAACCCCCTTACACGCCGCGGTCCAAGAGACCGCGGGCTGCAGAGATGTGATTCCACCCCGTGGACGGCACTCCCCCCCGGTTGCTTACGGGGGATCCGAATCCCTCCGGGACTGCCCCGGGTTCCGACGTGACGGGGCTGTCGCTCCGCTTCTCACCGTGTGTCCGCTGCCTCCTGGCAGGACCACGCTGTACGTATACTGCAGCATGCGCGGCAATGCAGCCTATGTTACCTTCACTAACACTGCATACAAGTTAGGTATTGCAGTGTAAAGCTTCGAATAACGCATCGGTTCATCGTATCGCTTATTCAAGCAAGAAGTAGAAAATGTAAAAAAAGTAAAAAAAAAAAAATAGATATCTTTTAAATATTAATTAAATAAATAAATAAAAAAATCGATCTGCCATATCTCCCCAGAAACACAAAAAAAATGCAAGAATAAGACGTTATAAAACCACAAAACACTTTACATATTTGTATCACCGCGTCCGTATTAATCTGATACAATAAATCTAAATCCAAATATTGAACCGATCCGCGGTGAATACGTAAAAAAAAAACTTGAAATCATGCAAGAGAAAAACAAGAAAAGCCCCTTAAAGTTAACAATTTTTCAATCAAACACCATCGACAAAATCCTGTTCTAACAAAAGTGATCAAAAAAGTGTAATACGGTACCTTACATAGTATAACGACTGAAACAGAACACTTGTTATCGCAAAATAAGCCTCAACCAGTCTGGAACACCAGAACAATAATACAGAAGTTATGGCCCTGAAAAGTTTTGTACAACTAGAAAACCACATGCCGATTTTTCCCAATCTATGGTTTTGCTCATGGAAATTGAGTCAAATAAAGAAAAAACTAGATATAAATAGGTATCCCCGCGTCCGTATGTTAACTCGTACATAGTATCTACAAAATATTGAACCCGCTCGGGAAATACGAGTAAAAAGAACAAACTGAAAAACCACTTCCCATAATAACATTTTGCTTCATCAAACACTCCACAAAAAGAAAATGTTCGTAAATAATCAGTGAATCCAAAAAAAAAAGTTACGGGTACCTAATATGATGACTGAAAAGAACAACACGGTTTTCGCAGAAAAATAGACCCTGCAACGCAGATCTGACAACAGAAAATACAGCAGTTATGGCCCTGAAAACTTGTCATAGTAAAAACAATGCGATTTTCTCCAATATTGGTTTTTGCTCAGGAAATTGAGCAAAATAAGAAAAACTATTAAATGAGGTATCACCGGTCCGGTATTATCGTTACAATATATCAGAATCAAATTGAACCCCTCGGTGAACTACTTAAAAAAAAACTCGAAAAAACTTCCCAAATATCAATTTTCATCAAACCCATCACAACAAACATGGTTTCTAAAAAGTGATCAAAACAAAGTTATTAACGGGTACCTAATACTGATACACTCCTGAAAAGCAACAACTGTTTTCGCAGAAAAGAAAGCCCTCAACCAGATCTGACAACTGAAAATACGAAGTAATGGCCCTGAAACTGTCAATATTAAAACAACTGCGATATCTTCGCAGTATGAAGTTTTGCTCAGGTAAATGGAGCAAATATAGAACAATACTAGACTGAAATGAGGTACACCCGCAATTCAGTGAACCAGAGAATAGAGCTAATAAATATTATTTCGTTGTTGACGGTGGACGAGGGGTGCTCACCAATCACAAAATATAAAATTGATGAATTTTGTTGTGTCCCCCTTGACATAGTTTAATGAGAAATCTCATAATAAGCTTTAGACTCCCAACATGAAATAATTATTTTAGAGAATGTATTCATCACCATATAAAATAGCCCCGTCATATGATCGCATTATCAAAAAAAATAAAAATTATAGTCTAGTAATGGAAAAACATTACAAAATCTGCTGTGGGCGGCGCCAACCAGTTCATTCTATGCTCGGCCGTGCGCCCGACAGCGTTTACCACCACATATGGGGGTATACAGTAACTGCGGGATGCGGCAGTCAGAGCGTCTCGCAGTGCGTTGCAATCATTTTAATTTACTTTCTGAAATGTCGTTTGCTCTAAATGGATAGTCTTATGTCCAGAAAACCCATAGCTTTGCTAATCAGTCACAAAGGTCCAATTTGTAACCACATGGAAACACATTAAAGGGTAATCGAACTTAAGAAGACAGTGGTTTTGACACTGATGCTGTGAGGGGTGAATGAACAGTTGCTCTATAGTGGGGTAATGTTATGAGGTTTTACTTATTTAGGGCCTAGCTTACAAGTCCACTTGGAACGCCGAGTTCGCACCTACAAAAAATGGTATGAGTTTTGGCAAATTTTCATAATAAAATAATGAAAAATACGCACTCTAAAGTTCTCTGCGCGCTTCATAACAATCCCGGTAAGAAAAATGACGGAAGCATAAAAAATATCATCCCAACATAAGCAAGATATTCTGTAAATGCTAATTCATAACAAACTTTTTGGCACTTTTCGTTTCACCTGGTCCGTCTGGAACCGGAGAACAGTGTCAAAACTTGGGGAAAATGAAGATTATTACAAACTTGTGCCAAATTTATCACGTTTTTCCAGAACGAAAGCAAAACTTATCTAATTTTATACTAACCATGAACGTACAATGGTGTCACGAAGAACTAATATATCAGAATCAAAACACGGACAGTTAGTTAAAGCGTTCCGAACGTTAAACCAATATCGTGAGAACATGTCAGATTTGAAAAAACTGACAGTCTGGTCAATTGAGCGAAAACTAGCTGTCGCGGTATAAGGGGTTGAATGTGAAACATGCTATATATTGTGTATACCTTCTTCCCATACCTGGTGTGGGAGAGCATATTGCGGAGTGTGACCATTCTTCCTCTTTAGAAGAGGGCCGGTTTAGTGATTGTATGTCACAGATTTTCTGCAGTTAGATCTCATTAGGAGACTGCTGCCTGGTCAGGAATTAGATCGTAGGTTATGTGTTATATTGGTGGTCAGTGGTGGTGGAGCTCTTCTTTTCATGGCTCTAGCACATATCTATTAGTGTCTTTATCCAAATGAAATGGCCCGGCCTCCCCATAGGTTTACACCTCTCCTTTAACTGCATTGTGAATATGGGTATTTGACCCCTCATTCTGTTTTAACATGGTCCTGTCTGCATTGCTATCATGATTAATTTACAACACTTGAATGGTTTTTAATAATTGCTTTCTGCTATTCCTTCATACCTTCTTTCCCTTTCTTTCCTCCTCGTCGGGCGGTGTTCTCTGATGCTCCGTTGTGTTGCTCATCTCCACTATCTCTAATCCACTATGGATGTTCTCCAAATCCAGGGGCGCTAGTTACAACATAACCTTAATCACAATACTCCGCAACACAAAGTACAATAAATAACATAACAGCGCAGTCCAAGAATCTAGAAGTGTGAGTGGCATGCCATCCAACTCCACTTCAAAATATTTTTTGCTAAAATCATCTGATAGACTGACACATTATGTCTCAGTCCCCTCATCAATGCTCTGGCTCTTTGGGACATCCTGTTGAGGAATTAATAATTAGAGTTTCCGCACCGGCACTGGCTACCATATGTTGTTAGACCCACCTCTTCATCTCAAATAGGCGAAACAAGATTTTAAATGGTGTGCTAAACAACAGGTTTTATATATGAAATATTTTGGGTGGGTGATACTTATACGTTTTTTTCAGGATTCTCATTTCCCAGACTCCGTCAGAGATGCATAGGTGGATCACACATGTGAAAAGTTTCTTTGGGCCTGTAAGGCAAGGAGACCTAAGGATATTTCCCTCTTATAAATTAGGATTTCATACACAACTTTAACATATCATTACATATCGCTTCTTTGTTATTAATTTGCATATTGGAGAGGTCTAGGGCCGTCCTAGTCACTACTAGTAGAGATACTGGATCGCTCTATTTGAAGTAGTTTTGCTATGTAAGTCATATATGTGTTTTCGTGTTTCTAAGGTTATGATCACTATTAAGGAAACCTACCACAAGAAAGTGTCTGTCTGCCTGTCTGCCTGTCGCCATCTGCCCTAATCTGTCATTTTATATCCTGCGAACCCAATTTAACTTTGTTAACAATGTTTTAGTAGTATGTAATAAGTGGCTACTGGGGGCTTGTAGTACGTCAGGCCGGGCACAGAGGCTACCCATCCACACGGCCCCAGTAGCATTACAGTTAATTTACACATATTACTTAAATACTATGTTTTTTACAACAAGGTTTTAGTTCCAGGATGTATTACATTACGCGCAGGGCAGAGCAGAGGAGGATTCTACCATCATACTATCATTTAAATTCCTCATGGTAGGGTTTGCTGGCAACTGCCAAATAATTCATACACTTTGGGTAAAATGGGAATCGGTGAAATGCTTCCTACACAATGAACGGGTTCTATCATTCTTTTCCGGACCAGGGCACTTCCACTGAGCTTTCAGACCGGGGGCCAGCTACCCTCCTTCGTATCTCGACCCTTTTTTACTTCTGCCTCCTCCTTGTCTCTATTTCCCTTCCCCTATTCAGTTATGTTTCACTTTGTGGTGTTTGTGATTTACTTATTTGTTTTTTAGATCAGAACTCATGCGAATCACTGTTTCAACTGCTATTTTATTTGCTTTCAACAATTGAGATATGCAGTGGAATGGCACAACATGATTCTGCTCTGCGCCTAAAGGATGCTTGTCTAGATCTTATTTGTAACAGGCCACAAACCTGATGCAGCAGACCCATATGTTATAATGCTATGTATTACTTTCATTATGATTGGTTTATTTGCCCTGTGATGTCCTGAGATATTTTAATAAGAGTTGAAAACCAAATTAAGAAAAAACTGTCTCCACGTGACCGGTGATAAAAAGAAAATTTATTCGAAATTCATTCAAAAATGTGCCTAAAGTGGCACCATTGACACTCAGACAGAGAATAACTCCTGTTCCTGACATCCTGATTAAAGTGATTAGAGCAACACTTCTTAGCGACCGATTGTAAGGTTCAGAGGTCACTGGTATCATGGTGGGCTGTTCTAGTATTGCTGGCTTAATATGGCAGCGAACTTTGCTTATGCTTAGATTTTACAGTTTAGAGGCTTGCCAGACTTATTGTTATGGTTTCATATAAATAATGAACACTGTATTCTTGCTATTTCTCTCGAAATGGCAAGAATGTAGGTATAGTCATGCGTGATTTTGATGTAGATGGTATCTTTTGTGGCTTTAGCAGTAATACCTCCGAAGGTCATAGGACTCTCGCTCAATAGACCTCTGGTTATAAGTCCTGCGGCTTTTTTGTAGAAAGCTGCTGAGATCATCGGATAAGTGTCTTCGGAAAACCAATCAGCAAATAATCGAACTACAATTAAACATTATAGAAATCACATTGATATATAATAGGAAATGTATAAGGGAGCAGGTGGTCCAGACCACAACGAGAGACCGAAGGAGAAGGAGGAATCCAAAAGATAGGGGGTCCATGCTTCTCAAGGTCAGAGGATCACGCAAATAATTAGTAGGCTATTGATCAGTAGACTATGGGGAGGGGACTGCGATACTTTCTTATTGTATTGCCAAGTTGGTCAGACCTTCGACATATTTTTATCACACAACACATGAGATACATGACCGAGGACACGTCCCAGATTTAATAGAGCGATTTGTCACTTGAAAGTCTCTGGAAACGTCTTCTTTAATGAGCTAAATTACAAGAACAGCGCTCACAAGAGCTATTCCATAGTAGATGCTTACATGCCCATCAAACACATATAAAAATATCAGTATAAAGTACTTAAAATTATATAAATAAAACAAAAACAAGCCAAAGAAGGATGTTGTGAAAAATTAAGACCTCTCCAAGAATCAATGGTTTGTAGAATGACATTTGGCTATAACTTGAACTTAAATTTTTTCTGTATGACTTTATCCGTTCTATATCGACGTGGCGTGCAGTTTGTCCCACTCTGCTTCTTTTTTGTTTTGCTTTTCATCTTTATCATTCTTGCTTTATTGGAAGTAGAGTCAAACGATAACATCACTTTGCATGTCCCCCTCTCTTACATCTTTGCTTTAATTCTTGAAGTATGTGGCCATTTTTATGTATTTATGCCTGGTTCTCCTAACCACTGAATTTTAGACCTGTATCAAGCAAGCTCATAATACTGAGCCCTGTCTATGCAAAGCGGATGACTGCTGTAAAGATGATGGGCACTACTCATGGATGTGAACCTTTTCTTTACCATGAACACTTATAACAGTGGCAGTGCATGGGCACCGACCTCCCTTCCTGTGACGTTATCGTCGTGAAGGGTGTGTGGGGCGATTAGTTACTATGACACCAGGAGCCTTTAGAAGGCTTCCTGCGGTGTACCAAGTCAACAATCACATTACACCAGTACAAACCTGACAGAGCAGTATATTGTGGTATAAAGGTCTAAGTTCTTCTCTGTCCCTAAGTTTACATAAAGATTGACAGTATAATGAAGCGAGCACATACACTGAGCCCTTTTAATACACATGGGTGTTTGCTGCATAGTGCAGAAAACACCCATCGCTAAAACCCAGATTAGTGGCTGGCAACCGATTTGCAGGGTGTTAACCATTATTTTAATGTCAGTGGGGCCTTGTGCACTACCATCCTGAGAAGCTCATCCCCGTGATGCCATCAGGGAAGCTACTCCATTGCTGTGACAGTCGAACGTCCTTGTCGGACAACTTCCGTCCAACATTTCAGCACAATATGCGACCTCACCGCCACTTTATGAGTACCGATCAGATAACGGGTTGGACCCCTTTTGCCTTCAGAACTGCCTCAATTCTTCGTGGCATAGATTTCAACAAGGTGCTGAAGCATTCCACAGAGATTTTGGTCCATATTGAATGATGGCATCACACAGTTGCCGAAGATTTTGTCGGCCTGCACCCATGATGCGAATCTCCCTTCCATCCAACACACTCCCAAAGATGCTCTATTGGATTGAGATTCTGGTGACTGTGGGCCATTTGAGTACAGTGAACTCATTGTTATTGTTCAAGAAACCAGTCTCGAGATGATTCTCCAGCTTTATGACAATGCGCAGTTATCCTGCGACAGGTAGCCATCCGATGTTGGGTTCATTGTGGTCATAAAGGGGACATGGACAGGTCAACAACAATACTCAGGGTAGGCTGGGCGTTGCAACACGATGCTCAATTGTGGTACCAGGGGCCCCAAAGAGTCCAAGAAAATATACTTAAGCCGCACATCCATGACAGACCCCCACCACAGCCTGAACCATGATACAAGGCAGGCATGGATCCATGCTTTCATGTTGTTGACGCCAAATTCTGACCCCTACTATCCGAATGTCGCAGCAGAATCGAGACTCATCAGACCAGGCAACGTTTTTCCACTCTTCTACTTACTGTCCAATTTCGATGAGCTTGTGCAAATTGTAGTACTCAGTTTCCTGTTCTTAGCTGAAAGAGTGGCACCCGGTGTGGTCTTCTGCTGCTGTAGCCCAATCGCCTCAAGTTCGACGTACTGTGCATTCAGGATGCTCTTCTGCCTACCTTTGGTTGTAACGGGTGGAGATTTGAGTCACTGTTGCCTTTCTATCCAGTCTTGAACACCTGCCCATTCTCCTCTGACCTCTGTCATCAACAAGGCATTTCCGACACAGACTGCGCGCTCACTGGATGTTTTTTTCCTTTTTCGGACCATTCCTGTAAACCTAGAGATGGTTGTGCGTGAAAATCCCAGTAATCAGCAGTTTCTGAATACGTCACCAGCCCTTCTGGCACCAACAACCATGGCCACGTTCAAGGCACTCAAATCACCTTTCTTCCCCATACTGATGCTCGTTTGAACTGCAGGAGATTGGTCTTGACCATGTCTACATGCATAAATGCACTGAGTTGCCGCCATGTGATTGGCTGATTAGAAATTAAGTGTTAACGAGCAGTTGGACAGGTGTACCTAATAAAGTGGCCGGTGAGTGTATACCAGTGTGCAAACAATAACACATTACACAGCTCCATAGACAAAGTATGAAAAAGTAATTGGTGTCAGAAAAGGGGGAAATGGCAATTAAAATCTATTGGTAAACCCTATAAAAACTTTAAAAAGTATTTAACTTTGGACATTTGTGGACATTTGCATATTTCCTCTACACAAAGCCAGCATTTCTTACTTATTTCACTTAGAGGGTGAACCGGCATTGATCTATACTGCGTGATGTGATATTAATTTTGTTTACATGCACTATGTTCATATCTAACTGTAGAAAGGGTTAAAGAACACAGAGACATTTATGAATTTAGATTTCTAACTAAGAAGACGCTGGTAAATTTCTACAGCTGAAAGGTTATAAAAAGAACATGTTTTAGAGGGAAAAAGACCTGTTTACTACAAGAAAGCCTGCCAGATGCTACTTGGAAACTTGTTTACCTCTTTAGAAACTTTTTGTGATGAAATGAGGGGTGGTTGGACTCTGAAAACGAGCAACCCCCTCTGACTCGCTGATATTTCTGGCAAGCAGCTAGGTAAGATTAAAAAGTGTTTTTATTGGGATAGAAAGGTCTGCTTTTTAAGCAGTGAATTCTATCTGAACCTGTCAATAGCTGGAATAACAAAAAATGGGGTGACAGGTTCCCTCTGTAGGGAACCTGTCATCAAGAATATATATAAGCTTTACTCACCCCCACTGTGCCTTTGATAGAAAGTGCAATGCCAGCATCCCAGCTTAACTCTTCCTCCTCCCCCCAGTAAAACTGTTCCCAAAACTTTTTCTCCCTTTGTGTGTTGGTCCCACCCACTATCACCTGGCTCCGCCCACCATGGCTTGGCCTTGCCAATCGCAGAGTATGTCAAAAGGTGAGAACGTCTGCAGTCTCCCACACAGCGCTCACTGCTAAATACACCATACAATGAGAAGTACAGTATTCTGGTAAGGAAAGAGGGCATCCTGTCTGCTAAGGTGGACATTTGAAGAGACAGGCAAAAGAAAACAGTATTGGTACACTGGTAGCCTGGGAGAAGACTTGACTCTTCCCTTCAGAAGTTGACTCATGTCTACTCATTTGCATACCAGACAACCGCTGTAATTAAGGGACAGTTCTTCATTTGCAAAGAATTATAAGTAATATAGAGAGTACTTTTAACCCTTTGCCCGAAGGTGTTACTGGTGTGAGGGGTAAAATTGTGGTGATAGGTCTCCTTTAAAATCCTTGTCAGAAAACAGCAAGATGTGCAAAAAGTAATGAAACATTGAACATGTGAAGTTGAACGTTAAGTTTCTCTGCAAAGGTTAGAGTTCATTTTAGGACAAGGACATATTTACATAGTTTTTTACATAGGCATACATAGTCACAGATATTGCATGAAACTAGTTTATATTTTATCATAGTCTATATAGTGTTCAGTATACACATAAGCAGTTTTAACAAACATACATGTGTATACATGTAAAAGGGCTACTACTTGTATATACCAGGTAGGACTATCCATTTACCATTCTTATTATAATATCTATGAGTGTCTCTGATAGAGGGCTACCTGTACCCCATGCCTAACAAGCCGGATTGACTATTGTGAGCTGGAATTGAAGTTTGAATAGTAAAGATTTGCACACAAAGGCGTATAAGACATTATAAATCACCCCAATGTCTCCAGAAAATCTTCTACAAACTGTGAACACTTCGGAAATTAGACAATTGGGACATTGGAACCAGAGACTTTTAGTAAATCCAGCGAGCAGTACACCCGTGGGGGGACACTAAGAATGCTGCTCAATACGCCAGTCCGTTGGTCAGTCAGTAAATATGAAAGCAAGCATTTCATTGGTCACAGCATTACAAGAAACCAGACTAGGTGGTGATAGATCTCCCTATTGTGTTTGAGTAGTGTTAAATAGATTGTGATTTTCTTTTCTTCTTTTTTTCTTTGTTTTATTTTAGGCTAGTTTCTATCCAAGATTACATCCAGATGGCAAAGTTTTATGTCACAACCCCCTACAGGCTGGCGGCTTTCCCCATTTTATGTGACTCATATTTATCATATTGAGTTTAGGATTTCAGCGCCCGTCAACCCCCAGTCTCCCTACTGCCTTCCAGCACACAAACCCAAGACAGGGCGTAAGACTACACAGTGATGCTTGTTTGGCACATGTGTGAGAGCCAGACACAAGCTATTAGTGAGATAAATAATGGACTAATAAAGAATATAAAAAATCTTGATTTTTATTAACCCCATAGTGCCACAATAGTATTTGATTCTGTATGCTGCATTACTAAATACTGACATGTTTAATTGCATCAGAGTATTCACACAAGTGATGGAAGGAAGTTGCTTTCAGTGCTGGTTTGAGGCAAAGTGGGGCCCAGGGCAAATTTAAGCTGGGGCCCCAAAGGTTTAAATACTGTACCAACAACACATTCACATTTAGCTGTACGTCTGATTTCTTCGTGGTTTGGCTATGAGCAAAGAAGACACAAGCCCTAATGAATTATACACACTGAACCCATCATGAAATTATTTTTTTTTTTATATATTTTTTTTTTTATTATTCATTTTTTTACAAAAACATACAAAACTTACATAACAATCACATCTGACATAAACAAAAACACAGTTACAGACAAACCAAAAAGAAAAAAAATAACAACAACAGACAGAAGAAAAAAAAAAATGCCTAAATGCACTGAGTTGCCGCCATGTGATTGGCTGATTAGAAATTTAATGTTATCGAGCAGTTGGACAGGTGTACCTAATAAAGTGGCCGGTGAGTGTATACCAGTGTGCAAACAATAACACATTACACAGCTCCATAGACAAAGTATGAAAAAGTAATTGGTGTCAGAAAAGGGGGAAATGGCAATAAAAATCTATTGGTAAACCCTATAAAAACTTTAAAAAGTATTTAACTTTGGACATTTGTGGACATTTGCATATTTCCTCTACACAAAGCCAGCATTTCTTACTTATTTCACTTAGAGGGTGAACCGGCATTGATCTATACTGCGTGATGTGATATTAATTTTGTTTACATGCACTATGTTCATATCTAACTGTAGAAAGGGTTAAAGAACACAGAGACATTTATGAATTTAGATCTCTAACTAAGAAGACGCTGGTAAATTTCTACAGCTGAAAGGTTATAAAAAGAACATGTTTTAGAGGGAAAAAGACCTGTTTACTACAAGACAGCCTGCCAGATGCTGCTTGGAAACTTGTTTACCTCTTTAGAAACTTTTTGTGATGAAATGAGGGGTGGTTGGACTCTGAAAAAGAGCAACCCCCTCTGACTCGCTGATAATTCTGGCAAGCAGCTAGGTAAGATTAAAAAGTGTTTTTATTGGGATAGAAAGGTCTGCTTTTTAAGCAGTGAATTCTATCTGAACCTGTCAATAGCTGGAATAACAAAAAATGTCGTGACAGGTTCCCTCTGTAGGGAACCTGTCATCAAGAATATATATAAGCTTTACTCACCCCCACTGTGCCTTTGATAGAAAGTGCAGTGCCAGCATCCCAGCTTAACTCTTCCTCCTCCCCCCAGTAAAATTGTTCCCAAAACTTTTTCTCCCTTTGTGTGTTGGTCCCACCCACTACCACCTGGCTCCGCCCACCATGGCTTGGCCTTGCCAATCGCAGAGTATGTCAAAAGGTGAGAACGTCTGCAGTCTCCCACACAGCGCTCACTGCTAAATACACCATACAATGAGAAGTACAGTATTCTGGTAAGGAAAGAGGGCATCCTGTCTGCTAAGGTGGACATTTGAAGAGACAGGCAAAAGAAAACAGTATTGGTACACTGGTAGCCTGGGAGAAGACTTGACTCTTCCCTTCAGAAGTTGACTCATGTCTACTCATTTGCATACCAGACAACCGCTGTAATTAAGGGACAGTTCTTCATTTGCAAAGAATTATAAGTAATATGGAGAGTACTTTTAACCCTTTGCCCGAAGGTGTTACTGGTGTGAGGGGTAAAATTGTGGTGATAGGTCTTCTTTAAAATCCTTGTCAGAAAACAGCAAGATGTGCAAAAAGTAATGAAACATTGAACATGTGAAGTTGAACGTTAAGTTTCTCTGCAAAGGTTAGAGTTCATTTTAGGACAAGGACATATTTACATAGTTTTTTACATAGGCATACATAGTCACAGATATTGCATGAAACTAGTTTATATTTTATCATAGTCTATATAGTGTTCAGTATACACATAAGCAGTTTTAACAAACATACATGTGTATACATGTAAAAGGGCTACTACTTGTATATACCAGGTAGGACTATCCATTTACCATTCTTATTATAATATCTATGAGTGTCTCTGATAGAGGGCTACCTGTACCCCATGCCTAACAAGCCGGATTGACTATTGTGAGCTGGAATTGAAGTTTGAATAGTAAAGATTTGCACACAAAGGCGTATAAGACATTATAAATCACCCCAATGTCTCCAGAAAATCTTCTACAAACTGTGAACACTTCGGAAATTAGACAATTGGGACATTGGAACCAGAGACTTTTAGTAAATCCAGCGAGCAGTACACCCGTGGGGGGACACTAAGAATGCTGCTCAATACGCCAGTCCGTTGGTCAGTCAGTAAATATGAAAGCAAGCATTTCATTGGTCACAGCATTACAAGAAACCAGACTAGGTGGTGATAGATCTCCCTATTGTGTTTGAGTAGTGTTAAATAGATTGTGATTTTCTTTTCTTCTTTTTTTCTTTGTTTTATTTTAGGCTAGTTTCTATCCAAGATTACATCCAGATGGCAAAGTTTTATGTCACAACCCCCTACAGGCTGGCGGCTTTCCCCATTTTATGTGACTCATATTTATCATATTGAGTTTAGGATTTCAGCGCCCGTCAACCCCCAGTCTCCCTACTGCCTTCCAGCACACAAACCCAAGACAGGGCGTAAGACTACACAGTGATGCTTGTTTGGCACATGTGTGAGAGCCAGACACAAGCTATTAGTGAGATAAATAATGGACTAATAAAGAATATAAAAAATCTTGATTTTTATTAACCCCATAGTGCCACAATAGTATTTGATTCTGTATGCTGCATTACTAAATACTGACATGTTTAATTGCATCAGAGTATTCACACAAGTGATGCAAGGAAGTTGCTTTCAGTGCTGGTTTGAGGCAAAGTGGGGCTCAGGGCAAATTTAAGCTGGGGCCCCAAAAGTTTAAATACTGTACCAACAACACATTCACATTTAGCTGTACGTCTGATTTCTTTGTGGTTTGGCTATGAGCAAAGAAGACACAAGCCCTAATGAATTATACACACTGAACCCATCATGAATTATATACACTGAGCCACTTAATGAATTATACACACTGAACCCCTCATGAATTGTACACACTGAGCCACCTAATGAATTATACACACTGAACCCATCATGAATTATATACACTTGGCCCCTCATAAACTGTATAGACTGAGCCACCTAATGAATTATACACACCTAACCCCTCATGAATTGTACACCCTGGGCCCCCTCATGAATTATATACACTGAGCCCTGTAATAAATTGCCCCCCATTAATTTTAAATACTGGGCCCCCACATTAATTATATACACTGCCACCCCCATGAATTTTATATCCTGGCCCCCTCATTAATTATATCCACTGCCACCTTCATTAATTTACATACTCAGTGTCAAAAGCAAAATAGAAAAAACACATACTCACCTGCCTCGTCCTGTCTTCTAGCTTTGGCCGCTAATGTCGCTGGACGAGAAGGGATGTGCGGGGTCAGAGTGTGGCATGCGCCTGGAAAGCTCCTGGAAGTGTCGCACTCACTAGATGTAACCTGTGATAATAATGAAGCACCCGGTTCCATCTGCATCCGGAGTGCTATTACAGCCACTGGCAAGGGCCTACTATGGCTAAACAGTATAGAAGGTCCTACAGACACTCATATAGAGGTCCTTCCTGGTCTTATTCTCTAAAAATGTCTTGTTTATCCTCCACTTTTTCAAACACCGTATCCCATACTCCAGATACTGGGGGAGGAAGCCAGGAGTCCATCGGCCCCTCTTGAGACTGCCGCCTCGCACCCAAGACTCTGCAAAAGGCAATATCCAGTCCCTGACACTACTTACCCACAGGAGACCATTGTTTGAGTCCAGGCATCCAAAATTAACTTTCAGAAACATGGAGTCAAAGAAAACCCTTGGATTTAACATATCCAGCCCACCCTCTCTCCTCTGCAGGTAGGTTATCCCTCTTTTTACTGGGTTCAACCTGTTCCCCCATAAAAGCTGGAAGAACAGGCTAAAGAGCCTAGCGGAGAAAGATTCTGGCAAAGGAAAGACGACAGAGACGTAGAGGAAGACAGGGACCAGGTAAGTCTTCAGCAGAGTAACCCTTTCTCTATAGGTCAGCCTCCAGTTCTTCCATCGCTGAACCTTTGCATTTCCGGTTTCCAACTTCTCTTCCCAATTTAGTTTGGAATTATCTTCCCTCCCAAATTTCACCCCAAGGATCTTAATATGGGTGGAGGCCTTGGCGAACTGTGGCAGATCAAAGTCAGGAGCAGTATCCAATGTCCAGAAAGCTTGACTCTTCTCAAGGTTGACCAGAGACCCGGAGGCCTCTGAGTAACTTCTGGTGGCTGCAGATAACATCTCCACCTCACAAGGTTCCGTTATCACCACAGTCACATCTTCCGCGTAGGCGACAACATCCAGGGGCAAGCAATGGGGGACCGGCACCCCCAGAAAATCACACCGCTGCAGTGATCGCAGAAACAATTCTATGGCAAACACATACAGTAGTGGACTCAGGGGGCAGCCCTGTTGCACCCCGGCCTCTACCCTGAAAGTGTCCCCCTGCCAACCATTGATCAGAGGAAAGCTCTTCGCCTCTCTATACAAAGTTCTCAGCCAATCTATAAATTGTCCCGGAATACCGTACTTTGACAAAGTTGCCCATAGATAATCGTGATCAACCCTGTCAAAGGCTTTAGCCTGGTCCAGACCTACAACATATCTCCCACACCTCAGAGCTTTACATCTCTCAAACATCTCCCTTATCGAGATGACTGCTCCAGAGATGTTCCGCCCTCTTACTGTGCCGTACTGAGAGCCTGCCAACAGTGCCGGGGACAAACAGACTAACCTAGAAAACAGAATTTTTGCCAAAATCTTCCGGTCAACATTCAAGAGGGCGATCGGCCTCCAGTTCTTGATGTCACTAGGCTCCTTACCTTTGGACAGCAGAATAAGGGAGGACACTCTCATGGATGGAGGCATCAGGTGATTTTCTAGACAATTTGTAAATACATCCACAAGGATCGGGGCTAAGAGGTCTCATAACTTCTTATAAAATTCACATGTTATTCCATCTGGTCCTGGTGCCTTCTTCAGATGTAACTTATCAATGGCCTCATACCGTACTTTGACAAAGTGGCCCATAGATAATCATGATCAACCCTGTCAAAGGCTTTAGCCTGGTCCAGACCTACAACATATCTCCCACACCTCAGAGCTTTACATCTCTCAAACATCTCCCTTATCGAGATGACTGCTCCAGAGATGTTCCGCCCTTTTACTGTGCCGTACTGAGAGCCTGCCAACAGTGCCGGGGACAAACAGACTAATCTAGAGAATAGAATTTTTGACAAAATCTTCCTGTCGACATTCAAGGGGGCGATCGGCCTCCAGTTCTTGATGTCACTAGGCTCCTTACCTTTGGACAGCAGAATAAGGGAGGACACTCTCATGGATGGAGGCATCAGGTGATTCTCTAGACAATTTGTAAATACATCCACAAGGATAGGGGCTAAGAGGTCTCTGAACTTCTTATAGAATTCACATGTTATTCCATCAGGACCTGGTGCCTTCTTCAGATGTAACTTATCAATGGCCTCTTTAACCTCCTCCTCTGTTATTTCTGCTGTCAAAGGAGAAAAATCCAAATCTTTAGTGTCAGGGCCTGGAGTTGCCTCCAAGAATTGAGCCATTTTCTCTTTATCCAAAACTTTCTTCTGAAATAATTCAGCATAGTAGGATCTCACCACCCCCAGGATACCCTCCCGAGATTCCTTCAAAACTCCCTGGGAGTCAGTGAGACCTGTGATTGATTTCTTGGCCACACGTTCCCGGCAATTTTCATACGGATCGGGAACACCCAGTTTTCCGTAATCTCTTTCTATTACCAGGGACGTGTAGCGGCTGTACTGATACTGCTTTATTTCAGACTTCAGTCGGTCAATCTTTTGTTTGTCCCCCCCTCCCGCCGAATACAGTGACTCCAATTCTTTGCGCAGTTTGAGATACTGGCTGTACTTACTCTTACCCTTCTTCACTGACAGTCTCTTTAAGAGGGACCTGATCTCCTCCTTGACGTTCTCCCACCAGTCAGATATGTTGTTATAGAAGTCCTGTCTCTGGAGCTGGTCCTGAAAAAGGGAGTGGATACAATTCTGGACATAGGCATCATCCAGGATGCTAGAATTGAGCCTCCATAACCCCCGACCAATGTCCGAGCGGTTAGTGGCGCCTAGGTGAAACAATAAAACAAGATGGTCAGAATATGGGACGACTCTCTCACTCATCCCACTTACATTCTCTGAAGGACTCACAAAAGCCATATCGATCCTGCTATGTCTGTCAGCACAGGAGTAGGTGTATTTAGGTGTCCTACCATCCAGGGTGAATACATCACATAGATGGGCCTGTGATATGATGCTCTTTAGGACTTTGGAGTCTCTGACCACTGCTCTGCCCGAGGATCTGTCACCCGATGTCATGGTAACATTAAAGTCACCCGCCATTATCACAGGGATTGAGGTGAAAAGATATTGCTGCACCTCATTGAACAGCTGGATTCTCTCAGTCACTGTCTGTGGGCCATAGATGTTGATCAGCCAGAGCCGCCTACCATGGATGGTCACTTCCAGCACCAGGCACCTCCCCATAGCGACCTCCGTCAGCCTGTGCACCGTCACGTCTGTGGTGTTAAACAGTATGGCGACCCCGGCGTACGGCTCCACAGCCAGTGACCAGTAAGAAGGACCAGACCGCCACTCACGCTCAGCCTCACGGAGATGCCCCAAGGTGGTCAGACGGGTCTCCTGCAGGAAGATGACATCAGCGTCCAGATATCTTAGGTGGTCATACACAGCGTGTCTAGTCCTTCTTACTTTAATGCTGTTGACGTTGCTGGAAGCAACTTTTAGAGAGAACCCAGCCATCACAATGATAAAGAGCAGAGCAGTGACCCCATCATCATATGTCAGAGTCATCCTCCCCCTGTCTTCCACCTGTCTCCATGTCTGACTCTACAGCGGTATCTTCAGGAGGGGGCTTCTTTTTAGTTGGGGGGTCCCCTATGTCCACCTCACACTCATTATCAATACGTTCCAGCTCTCGCTCATAATCCCCATCTGACTCTGACAGAGCATCAAACCGGTTGCCAAGGACCATGACCCCAGTATCACCACTGGACTTCCTCCTGGTCTTAGGCTCCGCACTGAACTCCTCAGGCTTACGGGAGGATTTATCTTTTTTCTTTCTTTTTTTCTTCTTTACCTCCTCATAATCATCAGGTACTACAGAGGTGGCTGCCTGAGGCTGCTCCTGGGTGACAACCTCCATACTCCCCTGAGTGCTCCCTGACCGCTGAGGTTCTTGAGCAGTTTTACCTGAGCCCTGCTGTACTTCCCGCCTAGTCAGAATTTGTCCTGACAGCATGGCCTCCTCCTCTAAGGCGTCTGCCTCCTGGACCATCTCATCATCAGAGAAATCCCTGGCGATGTTATGCCAGGCCTCCGGGCAATCCTTGTGCGGGTGGCCCATCTCACCGCACAGATTGCACTTGACCTTCTCACAGCTGGCACTGAGATGGCCGACCTCCCCACACAGATTACATTTTATTACTGTGCATATTTTAGCCACATGCCCGATCTTACCACATCTGAAGCACTTCCGTGGTTGCCCTGGGTAGAAACAGACGCCTTTCTCTCTACCAATGAATAAGGAGTTGGGGAGGTGTAGGGTGATGTTGTTATACTGCCTCAGTTTTACTAGAACCTTCCACCCTCCAGTCCAGATACCGTCGGCGTCTCGGTTCTTGGTGAGGTCAGACACAAGATCACAATGGCACCTGAGCCACACCAGAATATCCTGAGGAGGAACCGACTCGTTCCAAAAGATGATATTCACCACTACGGTACCTGGCCTGGAAATGGGGACAAATGTAAACTTATTCCATCCGTCAACATCCCTGAACCGGGGGAATTTATCCCAGAACCTGTCCAGACTAGACATGAGCTTGAA
This sequence comes from Engystomops pustulosus, assembly GCA_019512145.1. Lineage (NCBI taxonomy): Eukaryota > Metazoa > Chordata > Amphibia > Anura > Leptodactylidae > Engystomops > Engystomops pustulosus. The sequence goes on from CM033646.1 coordinate 58,544,873, forward strand.
GCTGACATCATAGCCCTGTCTGTCTGGCAGGTTGATGACCGCCAGGATATCAACAGGCGTGAACCCCATCTGGTGACACAGAAGATCCCGCACCACAAACCTCCTATCCGGGAGATCTTCCTTAGCGCCTCTGTTCTTAAAGCGCACCACGTTCCTCCTCTTAAACGCCTGCCTGGAGTAGTGTGCGCCGGAGGTGAAGGAGGGAGCACCGCGGCTCCAGGCGTTTTTAGGAGGCTCTTGACGGGGCTCACTCTGGGAATTGGGGGGAGGGTCTGAACTAGAGGGACCTGACTCATCTGGGGGGCTCGATGTTAGAGGGGGGAAATCACACACATCATCCTGTACAACCCCCTGCCCCCCATCTACCGGTGGCTGCACCTCCCAGATAGACTGAGAATCCCCTCCATCCCCCGACCCCTCAGCCACATCAAGATGTTCAGCAATGTCCCCAGTCTCTGTCACTACAGCACAATTCTGGGTCACCGCATCACCATGACGCATGGATGGAAGTCCACTGTCCTGCTGCACAGTCTCTGCTGGGACTTGTGGTACTACAGCATTTTTATCTGCTGCGGGGGTCTGCGGCTGCTCTTGTGTTTTTCCCTTCTGGAATTAGAAACTTGCAGGTTTAAATACTTGGGGTGACACTTTGTGGGGTGCATCTAGGGGGACGGGTCCAGCTTGTGCTACAGGGGCCCGGGGTCCAGGGTTACAGATCTGCTTCTGCTGGGCAAAGCGTTCCCTGTTCTTATAGGACTCGGCCAGGGGTCCCATCCTCTCCAGAACACAGTCCATGTCCCTCACCACCACCGCCAGTTCCTTACTTAGCGCCTGCAGCTTACTATTGTACAGGGCGCTGCTCTCTGGGTGCGCGGTCCTCGTACATACAGTCTATCTGCATCTGCAGCATCTGTTTATGGTGACTTAGCTCCCCCATCCTCCTTACCAGTGCCGGGATCTCCTCCGCCAACTGCAGCTCAGGCGCTCGGGTGGTCTCCTTCAGCTGCCGTGCTGGTCGCTGTAGTCCTCCGGGCTGCCTGGGTGTAACCATCTCCTGGCTTGGCTTCTCAGGTTTGCTGCCTGTAATGGCCGGGCCTGAGACTGAGGCTGGATCACTCTGTGCAGAGACACTCTGTGGCTTTGCTGCTGACCTGGTGCGGCCTGTGCAGGCCATGCTGGACACAACCTCTCTCTGCTGCAGGTTTTCTCGCAGGGTTTGTCTTTCCAGGGATCTTCTCCTCTGTCTGGGTGCAGGAGTGGGGGGCTGTGCACCTGCTGCCTGACCTGTACTCAGCTGCTTCATTATCTGTACTCCTCCATGCTGTCCGGGCTGGGATCTGCCTTCACTTTCACTCACTTTCTTTTCTTCTTTCTTCATTACACTAAGGTCACTCACAAACTGGCTGCTGCTCTGCTGGCAGCTCACTCTGGGATTTACATCCCCATCAGAAGTTGTAAGGGAGATTTCTCCCGGTGTAGGCCTGGAAGCCTGGGCCTTGCTTGGGGAAGTTCCCCACCCAGGGTGGCCCCGCCCTGGGCTGTCTCCAGGCATCAGGAGACTCAGGAGCTCAGCTCTAACACAACCTCCCAGCAAGGGGGCAGTATTATAGTAGTTTTATTCTTGTACAAAGGGGGCAGTATTATAGTAGTTATATTATTGTACGTATAGGAAAGTATTATAGTAGTTCTAATTTTGTACATAGGGGCAGTATTATAGTAGTTATATTCTTATACATAGGGAGCAGTATTACAGTAGTTATATTTTTCTAAATGGGGGACAGTATTATAGTAGTTATATTCTTGTACATAGGAGGAGTATAATAGTAGTTATTTTCTTGTACATAGGAGGAGTATTATAGTAGTTATATTCTTGTACATAGGAGGAGTATTATAGTAGTTATATTCTTATACATAGGGAGCAGTATTATGGTACAGGCAGTCCCCTACTTAAGGACACCCGACTTGCAGACGACCCCTAGTTACAGATGGACCCCTGTGACCTCTGGTGAAGCTCTCTGGATGCTTTACTATAGTCCTAGACTGCACTGATCAGCTGTAAGGTGTCTGTAATTATTTTTTATTGATAATGCCTGGTCCAATTACAGCAAAAAAAAAATTTAAACTCCAATTGTCACTGGGGCAAAAAAGAATTTTGTCTGGATCTACAATTATAAAATATACAGTTTCGACTTGCATACAAATTCAACTTAAGAACAAGCCTATGGACCCTATCTTGTATGTAACCCGGGGACTGCCTGTAGTTATATATAGGGGAGAGTATTACAGTAGTTATATTTTTCTACATGGGGACAGTATTATAGTAGTTATATTCTTTAACATAGGGGGCAGTATTATAATAGTTATATTCTTGTACATAGGGGCAGTATTATAGTACAGGCAGTCCCCGGGTTACATACAAGATAGGGACTGTAGGTTTGTTCTTAAGTTGAATTTGTATGTAAGTCGAAACTGTATATTTTATCATTGTAGTTCCCGACAATTTTTTTTTTTTCCCCAGTGACAATTGGAGTTTCAAATTTTTTTGCTGTAATAGGACCAAGAATTATCAATAAAGCTTCATTACAGACAATTTTAAGCTGATTATTGCAATCTGGGACTATTTTAAAGCATCCAGAGAGCTTCACCAGAGGTCACAGTGGGCAGAGGGGTCCGTCTGTAACTATGGGTTGTCTGTAAGTCGGGTGTCCTTAAGTAGGGGACCGCCTGTAGTTATATTCTTTAACATAGGGGGCAGTATTATAGTAGTTATATTCTTGTACATAGGGGGTAGTATTATAGTAGTTATATTCTTGTACATAGATGGCAGTATTATAGTAGTTATATTCTTGTACATAGTGGGCAGTATTATAGTAGTTATATTCTTGTACATAAGGGGAAGTATTATAGTAGTTATATTCTTGTACATAGTGGGCAGTATTATAGTAGTTATATCCTTGTACATAGGAGGCAGTATTATAGTAGTTATATTCTTGTACATAGGGGGCAGTATTATAGTAGCTATATTCTTGTACATAGGGGGCAGTATTATAGTAGTTATATTCTTTAACATAGGGGGCAGTATTATAGTAGTTATATTCTTGTACATAGGAGTAGAATTATAGTAGTTAGATTCTTGTACATAGGAGGCAGCATTACAGTAGTTGCATTTCTGTACATAGGACATTAATATAAACAATTTATATGTTTATAAGAGTGTATAAGTATTTATAAGTGTTTATAAGTATTGTATAACTTAAATTCTTGTACTAAAAAGCTAAATATATATTCTTGACCAAGTCTGTGACGTCATTTAAGGATTCAGGTGTCACCCACTTTCGTGAGTGATATGTGCTCAGCACTATTAGCATCTTTTTAAAAGAGAATCAAAGAGCATAGTGGAGCTATGAGCATAGTTGTGCCTTGACCCTGAAATTGGTAGCTAATATGAATTGAATCTAAATAAATTACTGGACATTTTTCTATAATACTTGCAAAACCAATGACCGGTGTAACTTCCAGTGCCTATTTACTCTTATTTGCTTCTCTACACTTTTCTACACAGGGTTAACTTCTTCATGCAAGCAAACTGCTCTTCAAAGTATCAGACCCTCTTGCTGCCCCTCCTCACCCCCCAGATGCATTAGACTCCCCTCCCATCCTGCAGCTGATTGGTGACAAGTTTCTATATTTGATTCCTAATGCTCCAAACTGCTCAAACAGCTGGATGCTGGATGACAGAAGGACAGTGACAAAGACTCAGTGACAGTACACAGAATACAAAGATAGATATAGATAGATAGATAGATTGATTCTACTTTTTGGATCCGCACTTTCTTCAGTGGAGTATACTCTGCAATACCTGAGGACATCCCCACATTCTGTGCACCCACTTTTGTCTACAGGATCTGCCTAGCTGGAATGCATAGATCTGAGTCAAATTACTGCAGAGAGGAGACTACTCTGGGTCGAGGCGGTGGAAGTTCATGGGTCCCTCCTCCGGCTGCTACTCCTGAGCCTGGCCGAACATCCAACTCTCCTGTAGCTCAGGTCAGTCCTGCTCCAAGCCCCCAGTCTGGATATGGCGGCTACAGCTCCTCTGATGAGAAGACTGGTGACCCCCGGATTAGGCGCCCTATGAATGCTTTTATGGTGTGGGCCAAAGACGAGAGGAAGAGATTGGCACAACAAAACCCGGATCTCCACAATGCTGTACTTAGCAAAATGCTGGGTGAGAATAAGTTCTGTGATGGGATGCGTGGTTAACTGACATGAATTGTTCTATACCACAATAGAGACTGGAAGAGTACATGAGGACTGAACACAACATGGCACAGTGCCACTGGATGTGTACTTACATATGTACAAATGTCTGTATGTTTATGTCATGAATAGAATTCTGATCTCTCTCATTGCAATGAAGAGTTCTGCAACTTTCTAATATAACTTAATTTTCTAAATCTTTGCTATATCAGTGAAATCAGTGAAAGTTACTATATTGAGACTTGAAAACCTGTACAAATCTTATGCTTCTTAGAGCCCAAGGCTTGTAGCAATTGTTTCAAAAATATACCAAAGGCAGATTAGATGTAAGCTCACGCAGGGGGAGATTTATCAGAAGTGTCTGGGGTTAAACTCTTCTAGTTGCTCATGGAAACCAACCAGTTCAGCTTTCATTTTATAAACAGCTGAGGGGAAATGAAAGCTGAGCTCTATTTGGTTGCCATGGGGAACTAGAACAGATCTGCTTTCAGACACTTCTGATAAATCTCCCCCAATAGTTCTGTACAATTCAAAAATTTATCAACTGCAGAATTCCGTGCAGATTGCAGATACAATGTATTAGTGCAGTTAAAATGTATTAGTCTGGAGAGGATTATCTAAACTGGGTACAAGTGAAGCAAATCCTTCATTTAAAGAAGTATAAGGTCACGACATGTTATTAGCATTGGATATCAACAAAACTGGGCCAAAGTACTGTAATCAAAATGTATATGGCATTTTTATCAGGAGTCAATATTATAGTAGTTATATTCTTGTACATAGGGAGCAGTATTATAGTAGTTATATTCTTGTACATAGGACCAGTATTATAGTAGTTATATTCTTGCACATAGGGGGCAGTATTATAGTAGTTATATTCTTGTACATAGGGAGCAGTATTATAGTAGTTATATTATAGAGGGAAGTATAATAGTTGTTAATAGTCCTGCTTAATGCTGTTGTCACTTTCTGAATAAGGGTCTCAGGGTTGTTGTCATTGATGGTGGTGATTTTTTTCCACTTTTCTTGAACATCTTAGTAAAATTACTATTTACATTTTACAGGTCAGTCCTGGAAGAGTCTGACTGCCATTGAAAAGCGCCCCTTTGTGGAAGAGGCAGAACGTCTACGTGTTCAACATCTACATGATCATCCAAACTACAAGTACCGTCCACGTAGGAAGAAGCAGGCCAAGAAGATGAAGAGAGTTGAGTCTTCCCCATTGCTTAGGTCCGAGGGATACTCTGGAGGACATGCTCCTTCCAACCTCACCCACTTCCGAGAGTTGCAGCCTTTGGTATCCAACGAGCTGGAAAGTTTTGGGTTGCCAACCCCAGAAATGTCTCCTTTGGATGTTCTGGAGCAGGGTGAGCCAGCCTTCTTCCCTCCTCACATGCGGGATGAGGCAGAATCCATGCCCTTTAGATCCTACCAGCATGGTATCGAATTTGGCCAAGAGAAGACCCTGAGGGAGCTTTCCATACCATACTCTTCCTCGCCATCTCATATGAGTAACATACTTAGGACTCCACCGTCCACTGCATTCTACTACAATCCTCAGAGTGGTTCTTCAGCATGCACTCCACTGGGCCAGCTCTCTCCACCTCCTGAAGCACCTCAGCTAGACACCATGGATCATCTCAATCCATCTGAGCTTTGGGGAGATGTTGACCGCAATGAATTTGACCAATATTTAAATATGAGCAGAACACAAGTGTCTATTCCTGGCTATCACTTGCCAATGACCAAGCTGGCTACTACTAGAACTATGCCATGTGAGGAGAGTAGTCTGATTTCTGCTCTCTCTGATGCCAGCACTGCTATGTACTATAGTCCTTGCATCACTGGGTGACATGACTCTTTAGTGAGCGCAATTGACTGGTGTCCATGATGGCAAATGGGCACCAGTTTGGGGCAAGCGCGGCCCAAGCTCAGTCTTCAGCTGAGTGCCAAGTGCAGATTATTCTTGTGATATAGGGATGTGGAATGGGGTCATTGAAGGACAATACTCTAGTGTCTTTTACTAGGGTACATGGCAGCAGACAGTGTGAAGGGATTGGATATCCAGATGTGCCCTGGTGGTCTCTACATTGGAAACATCAGTAAATATGGGATATTTGTGTGAGTTATATAAGTGGAACATAAAGTCAGTAGACTAGTTTGTACTTGGTGAAAGTTGTAGAAGGGGGCATTAACCACAAGATAAAGCTCTTAAGGTGATTTATTCACCTTCACAAAGTTAAAGCAGGTGAAAGGTACATGGGATTGATTTTAAAAAATTCAGAGCATATTATTCACTAGTCCCTATGGAGGTTATTCAGCTAGGAATTTTTACCTACAGGGAATATGTGTAACCTAAAGGGAAAATCCACATTTATACATTTCCTATGTAGATAATGAAATGCAATTATTTTTCCTGCTTCCAGATGTAGTATAATTTGTCTTAATCAAAACTGAGATCACTAGATTTCTCTCCAATACATTGATGTATATTGAAAAGCTGTGGTGCCTCAATCACATTTGTAGCATATGGACATGGTCACAGCTGCTTTTGTAGAGGGTCACAATTAAACAGTTACCAAACTTTCCACAGTAAAAAAAAAAAGCTACATTTGTAACAATACTTTTGTGCTGTGTATTACATTGTGACAGCAAGGACATGGTAGTCTCCTGTTGCCCTGTGGCCCAAGTGCACCTGCAATCTTTGTACCCTTTATCGTAATACCCAGTTGACAGGTTTGTGTGGAAGTAGAAATACAAATTATTGCAAATCTAGCTATAGATCTCAAAATTGTGGGACCAAGGAGGAAGAACCAAGATGTAGCATTCACTGTCTGCTTGCCGAGTTTCTAAAAATAATACAGCCAGATGTAGCCTTACAGTCATTGATACTGTGCCTAGTCCTGGTTCATCCTCCAGGGCTTTGATTCTAAATGATCCACGGACTTGTCCCTGACCATAAAGTTTGAACCCTGAGAACAGCAGATCCATTTAACCCTCTGGCTGCCGGGATTCTGGGTAATATGTTGCACTGGCCTCTCCTGTGTGCTGAGAGGTTGAATCAGTATTGTATTCCATGTTATAACATGTCTTTTTTAACTTTGGTATATCACATGAAAACTGTTTTGTCATTGTAACATTTTATGGAAGAAAATTTTGGATAAGATGAAAATAATGAAGATTTGACTTGCCAATAATGTTTCATGACCTGTTATCAGAAAATGGTTGATTTTGGACAAGTACACTGTACACTTACATACACTATGCACTTTGTATAAATAATTAGAAATCTGCAGCCTGTAAACACATATACCTTGCATTTATATATACAAAGACGCATAAAAAAAAATACTCATTGTAAACATACATATTTATACATACGGCTCCATACACACATATTCCGTACATGCTCAATAGGTACATGCATGGTTTATATAGATATAGATCCACACAAACCTACAGTATACATACAGCTAAAATATTCTTACACCTAATACGCATACATACACCTACACTATACACAATCTAATTGCATCTCAAAACTTTAAAACAATTTCTTTTCATTGTTAATAAACTCCAGAAGGAGGACTCCATGGCAGGATCAAAATAGGGCACTTCCGCCTCCTGGTGCAGACTCTCAAGCACCAATATGATCCACCTATGTGTATCTTAATTTAGTCCCCAAATAACTTTAACTGCATCAACCCTTCCTGTGCTACTGCTGTAGACCATGTTTGGAGAGTTTCCATCCTCCATGAACCTTTGTTATTGGCCAACTAAAAATCATTATCCAATGTAAGCAAACTTTTGATTGGCCGCTCATTGTAATACACTGGTGCATACTGGTTAAAATGATCTGGTGCAGATTTCCAATAAATCTGTCAATAATCCTCAGAATTGCTCTGTGTCTGATTTTTCAGTGAATTTCACATTATTCTGCTCTCCTTCTCAACAAGACAATAAATTGGATGAAAGGGCTTATATGTTTTATCAGTATTTGCTTCTTTCCTCAGCACTTCCACATGGCATTTCAAGGAAACTACTAATGGTGATCTTTGGTTATCTTGACCTTAGTTTCTTAGTATTGCATACCTTTACTTTACAGCATGTCATCAAATTAAATTGTTATACCTTATCATAAACCAGCTTAAAGAAGAAGAAATGTAAAAAAAAGTGTAAAATCACTTAGAAATTCACAGTTAGCACAAGTAAATTGCATATTTCAGACTGCATGTACACTTTAATGTTCATAGTACAGCAACCACAGAACAACTTTCCTTTCAAATTATGTTCTGGAGAAATGTCCATATAAACCGCTATTTACATCTATGAGGCTTGTATCTTTAAGAAAGCTCTACTTTTACCATATTCTGACACCAATAACTTTTTCAAAGTTTAGAATGCAGACCTGTCACTGTGTAAGGTATTATTTTTTTAAATAGTCTAGGCCAAAACTATAACCAAGATCTGTTTTTATAAGCCCAAGGCTGTATAGCTTCTGATCCTTTGTTCCAATGTGCCAGTAGCACATGTATTAAAGGATCAGTAAAATTCCCACATACTGCAGTATAGGAATATATGGTAGGATCAAAGTACCCGAGGGGGTCTGAAAAATAATAATAAAAAAAAAGAAGTGAATACTGTATATACTCGAGTATAAGCTGACCCGAGTATAAGCCAAGACCCAAAAATTGGGAAAACCTATTGACTCAAGTATAAGTCGAGGGTGGGAAATGCATTGGTCACAGCCTTCCAGTATATAGCCAGCCAGCCCCTGTAGTATATAGCGAGCCCCTGTTGTATATAGCCAGCCAGCCCTTGTAGTATATAGCCTCCCAGCTCCCTGTAGTATATAGCCTGCCAGCTCCCTGTAGTATATAGCCTGTCAGTCCCCTGTAGTATATAGCCAGCAAGCCCCCTGTAGTATATACACAGCCAGCCCCCTGTAGTATATGGCCTGCCAGCCCCTGTGGTATATATTCAGCCAGCCCCTGTAGTATATAGCTTGCCAGCACGCTGTAATGTACAGCAAGCCCCCTTTAGTCTATAGTCTGCCAGCCCCTTAAAGTATGTAGCCAACCACCCCTTTAGTATATATCGTCTGCCAGCCCCCTGTAGGGTATAGCTTGCCGGTAGGGTGTAGTGCCTCTTTCTTTCTTCATGCGCTGACTGCAGGTTCGCGACAGCTGCATGCACACGGCCCGGCCGGGGCACAACTGTGATGTCAGCTGCTGCTATACCCAAGTATAAGCAAAATGGGGAATTTTAAGCACAAAAAATCTTATACTCGAGTGTATACGGTAATTATATTTAAAATCCCCCCTTTACCTAGAACTGATATAAAAACAAACAGTAAAAATCCACGTCATGTCCCAAAATCTCCGATCTATCAAAAATATAATAACAGTTATTCCGGTGTTTAACCCCATAAAGGAAAATAGCAATTCCACTTTTTCACCATTTCTAACATATGAAAAATGTACTAAAAAGTGATCAAAAGACTGACTGACACACCACATACTGAAGTATGAAAAAATTTATTAGCAACAGAAGAATTTTATTTTGTACATGAGGTTTTAATTTTTGTAAATGTATGAAAACATTATAAAACTTATATAAATTTAGTATACCCGTGATTGCACCGACCCAAAAAATTAAGTAGACATGTCATTCGGTGCGCGCAGTGAAAGCCCTTAAAACCAAGCCCACAAGGAATATGATAAACCATCCCTATGAAGTGCAATTTGTTGTGCATAAAACTAGCTGACAGATTTTTACAAGGAAAAATAAAAAAGCTATAAATTTTTGACGTTGGGAAGTGAAAAATGGAAAAGCAAAAACTAAAAAGGCCTGGATGATAAGGGGTTTAACCACATTTACATAAACGCTATGTGAACACACTGGGGATTATTTACTAAGGGTTTCGGATCGCACTTTCGTCTGACATTCTGATGTTTTCGCGTATTGTATGGCTGTGACAGGTATTTAACAGGGGTCTGCGCTGGCATTGTGTCACCCGCAATCCGATTACAAATTGTCTTGGACTTTCAAATTGTGTCGTAAGACAACGCACTTACATGCACCACGAAGAAGAAAGTGAACTCCGTTGGACCTCAGCGGGAAAGCGACACATGTAGGATCTTAGTGAATCGCCGCAGAGTGTATTCTCGTCGGACAATGCACTTTTGGGGTCTTTCATCGGACAGATAAGTAAATGTAACCTACTCTGCTAGGCTGTATTTATACACTGCATTTACATTGCGTTCACCCTGTTTATGCATACATAATTTGTAGGTAATGTTTACACCGTGTTTACATAAAACCACAAGTGTTAGATTTAGTTTATAAGCACTATGTTAACATATGATGTTAAACTGCGTTCAAATATTATTTTACAATTTATTTACACGAGTATAGACAGGCCAGTCTTTACTATGTGCAGTTTGCCTGTGCAGTGTGCAGGGTGCGCCAGATTCAGGAATTGTGGCGCACATTTGGCGCCCTCTGCATTGCTCCGAAAGAGGTGCACACAACCCTTTTTGGTGCACCTGTTAACATGGGACGTGACACACTTTCTGTTGGATTTTGTGCATGATATAAATATCTATAATATCTCCATAAAAACATTGTCTAGAACCAGTGTTCCCCAACCTTTTGTGTATCTGGGGACCAGCTGCACCCAAATTTTTTTTTACCAGGGACTGGGACCAGACCCACGCCTTGTCAATACGTCACACAAGGTTTTAGCATATGACTTCCAAACAATCATCTCTGGAGACGCCTGCGTTGCCCTGGTGAAGGGAAACACCGGAAGTTTGATCGGGAGTAGGAAACAACAAAGGTTCTCATTTTCACTTTTGATATTATGTGTGGTCATTTCACAATTTCAGTTTTTTTCACAAGTAGTTTATAATAAGTTTCGTGTTTTAGCTTTTGTACATGTAACTTCCATGTAAACTTTTGTAACATGGAGTATAGGAAGGGGGCATACGTGCATAATCTCGACACAACACACCTTTCACAGGTGTATGTAAGCTTTAATCTTTGACAATATAAGTGCGAGTGCGGTCTCCTCTCAGATACACCATGACTAAGAACGGTTAACCCGTTGCGAAACGCGTTGGTGTTAAAGGGACAATTGGAAAACAATACTGTTGATGTAGTATGGATTGACTAAAAAAGTCATTGAAGTTTTCCTGGAGACATGGACTGGTGCTGTCAAGAGGTTTTCACACTGCAGTTGAGACCTCAACAAACGACAGGTATAAGTCGTGCCGGTTCCAGCGTGTAGTATACAGTGGCTAGAGTTTGGAGCTGGGACTTCCCTTCCTTTTCAACTGGGCCAATAAACCCTCACATGGTCCCCTGCAAAAAAAATGTGTGCCCCGCAAGCACGTCCATATAACATCAACCCATATAATGCCCCTTTACTGCAGCTGCCCTTTTTTCTGTAGCGCCTTTTAATGTTTGATAAGAAGATGGCTACAGAAAAGGGGACATTATTAACAGGCAGTGCCGGTATGTACAGGATAGTTCTGTAGTTTCTTCTTAAATTGAATTTGTATGTAAGTCGCGGAACGTATATTGTCATTGTAATTCAGACAATTTTTTTGGTCTCTATGACATTGGATTAAAAATGTTGGATTGTCATAGAAACTGGATTAACAATAAAGCTTATTGCAGACACATTAATAACTGTTACAGCCTGTTTATTGTAATCTAGGGCTAAAGTACAGTAAATTACCAATTACCAGAGGTCCGTTTGTAACTAAGGGTCTAGTCTTTGGGCTTTTACGTGAGGAAACAAATAACATATCACATCAAGTAAGAATAAGCCGACCTGAGTGTAAACCGAGGTACAAAACTTTACGACACAAAAAAAATGGAAAAATTTACCTGAGTATAGGCCTAGGGTGGGAAATTCTGCTACTACTTTTAATATAAAGCAACCATGACTCACAATATAAAATGTAGAGCAGCGGCCTCCCCTCACTAATAACATGTCTACGTGTGGCCACCCCTCACTAATAACATGTCCAGCAGTGGCCTCCCCTCACTAATAACATGTCTAGCGGGGCCACCCCTCACTAGTAACATGTCCAGCAGTGGCCTCCCCTCACTAATAACATGTTCAGCGAGAGCTCCCTTTCCAATATAAAAACGGAGGCATGTTGAGTAGATTGTTTCTGTCGCTGGTACCACCCTGTAACTTCCACAATAGGTTAGGAGTGCTGTAGGTGAGTTGCGACTTTTTTTTCTCCAAGTTTCATATACCTGCAGTTTTCAACCGCTGAACCGTGGCCAGGGACCGGGTGTGTGCACGGCCAAATCTTGGGCTGCAGCCCGGCGGTTGAAGACCAATGGTCTGGACAATCTCTGGATTATTGGAGACACAGCACAAAAAGTGGTGATTCGCAGAGATCAGGTAATCTCAATTCGCCAGGGATAGGGCTGGATAATAAACCTAGAAAAGTCTGACCTGAACTCGGAAACAAAAAAGTTCTTGGGAGTTATTTTGAATACAAAACTTTAGTGTTCATTTCTTCCCCAGGACAAGCTATCCAATCTATTAAACCAAATCAATCTGTTTCAGAGAAAGAAGGCAGGCGGATTAAGTTCAGCTATAAGTGTCCTGGACCTATTAACATCCTGTTTTCCCTGTGTGGCTTGAAGCCAATTTCATGCCAGAAATCTTCAGAGGTGGATACTGACTATTAATAATAGTTCTTTATTTATATAGCGCACACAGACTACACAGCGCTGCACAGATCTTGCCAAATCAGTGCCTGTTTCCATGGGGCTTACAATCTAATCAACCTACCAGTATGTTTTGGAGTGTGGGAGGAAACCGGAGGGAACCCACGCAAACATAGAGGGAACATATAAACTCTTTGCCGATGTTGACCTGGATGGGACTTGAACGATGTTGACCTGGATGGGACTGGAACTAGAATTCGAACCATCTGGATTACAGAAAGCACATTCTAGTAAAACAGAAAGTTTCTCTGTTCTGGTGGACAAACCAAGAAAATCTTCTCAGAGGTGTCCTATGGATGCCCTCTCCTCTTGTCTCCATTCAGACCGACAGAGTCTCCAAAGTTGGGAATTTTTTCTTCCAGGGAAGATGTTTCAGTGTTTATGGACTCAAGAGATAAACTCAAGTTCCTCAAATATGAGAGAGTTGACGGTTTGGAAAACCATGAAGGAAACAAAATAACTGGTCCAGGGGAAACATCTAAGGCTATTATAGAACAACATCACTATAGTGGTATACATTTGACTTCAAGTGGGACGAAGATTTCCAGAACTTATGTCTCTCTCAAAGATGATATTCTAATTGGTCGAGAAAAATATTCTTTCAATTTTGGCTGTCTTTCTAAAAGGATCGAAAAATATTTTGGTGGATTTTCTCAGCAGACACCAAGTTGACCCCAACGAATGGTCTCGGAGCAAAATCATTTTTTGCTTATTAGTCAAAAAATAGGGGTCACCCAAAATAGTCCTCTTTGCAATCAAAGCAAATTCAAATATAGATGCTTTCACTCAGAGTTCGAAGGAAGATCTCCAGTATGTTTTCTCTCCTATTACCTTGATCCCAAGGGTGTTAATGAAAACTTAGTAAGATCAAGAACAAGTCCCTCTTTGAATAAAGAGAAGTTGGTTCACCATTCTAAAACAATCATTCTTCCACAGGGGAAAGCTCTTTTGTCCCAAGTACCTTTACTTCATCCAAATCTAGAGCAGCTACATTATCTCATTCTGGAAGCAGTCATATATTTAAAAATGTTGGAAAAATGTGTCTATTGATATAGCCAAGGAAAGGAAGACTTTTCTGGTGGAACTGGCACTTCTCGAGTTTGGTGTAAAGGTGATTGACCCTTAAATTGCTGAAGACTTGCCGTACGTCGGACCGATGGGACTCGAGATCCGTAAAGAACACCAGGATATCATCAAGATAGACCACGACACAGGTATATAGCAAGTCTGAAAATGTAGTTGATGAACACCATGGGCCCAAAAAGCATAACCACTCGAAGTGCTCATCATGAGTATTGAAGGCGGTCTTCCACTCATCAACTTCGTGGATATGGATGAGGTTATATGCCGCACGTAGGTCTAGTTTGGTGAAGACCTTGGTTCCACATAAGCAGTCGAAAAGTTCAGTGAGCAACGCTAACGAAAAGCAGTTCTTCACCTTGATCTTGTTAAGGCCACGATAGTCTATGCATGGATGGAGTAACCCATCCTTTTTGGCCACAAAGAAGAGCCCTGCACCGGCAGGAGAAGAGGACTTATGTATGAACCCCCTCTGCAGATTCTCTTTCACGTCGGCCTTCATTGCTGCAGTTTCTGGCAGAGATAATGGGTACACCAACCCCGTGGAGGAGATGTGCCTGGCAGCTGGTCATTCATAGGGACAGTGCAGTGGCAAAGTCTCTGCTTGCTTCTCGGAAAAAATGTTGGCAAAGTCCATATATGGACCGGGGAGACCCACCAGAGGTTTGAGGATTTCGGAAGAGAGACATTGGAGACGGGACAAGGTAGCTCCAGACAAAAGGATGGGAATTCCGGTCCCTAGCGGAGAACTTCAGCGGTCTGCCAGTCGAGCACCAGTGCGTGGTACTGCAACCACGGAAGACCCAGAAAAACTGAAGACAGGTTAGCGTGTAAAAGGAAAGTCTCTGCAGTGCTCAGTGACTGATGAGATGACCAGTGGCTTCTCGAGATGGACCACAGGAAGATGATACTGAGAGACCAGGACAGAATCCATGAAGTTTCCTGCAGAACCAGAATCCAGGAGTTGAGCGTGATAGGTATGTTCAAACGGGGAGAAGCTTTGTTCACACCTAGGGACACTTCTTCCAAGAACCCTAGGTGTGTTCATTTCCCAGATGCTGAGGACGGAGTGGACAGGTCTGAAGGAAGTGTTCTGGACTGGCAGAATAGAGGCAGTGGTTCTCCTGACATCGCCTGGAACGCTCTTGGGGAAACAGCCGAGCTCTATCCACCTGCATCGCTTCCTCTGCAACTGACATGGCAGGTGGCTGAAGTGGCCTTTAGAGGCAGAAGCCAAACGGGCTTGAGTTGCACTTGTTCGAGGCATTGCTCTTAGAGTGCTCCATAAACCGGATGTCAATCTGAGTGGCCAGAGAGATGAGACCACTCAGAGTAGACAGTAGGTCATGTGTAGACAGTGCATCTTTAACTTGTCCAGAAAGTCCAGTTTTAAAGGTTGCGACGGGGCTGCTTAGTTCCAGGCTAGCTCAGAGGCCAGGGTACAGAGCAAAACCATGTTATCACAGACATGAGTCCCCTTCATGCAGGTTCAGCAGTGCTGTCTCAGCTGAAGAAGCCCATACAGGTTCCTCAAAGACGGACCAGAACCCAGCGAAGAAACAAGTAATATTAGCTGTGACCCAATCTTTTCTGTCCCAGAGAGGAGTAATCCATGCCAGGGCTTTCCCCGAGAGGAGGCTGATGATGAAAGCCACCTTAGACCGTTCTGTAACAAACTGCCATTCAATGTGCAAGGAGCACTGAGTGATAAAGCCCCTGCACAACTTTTGGTCATACTTGGTTGGCATGGAGAGTCTCAGCCTAGGTTCAGCAGGGGGTAGACCAACCGGAGTAGCAGGAGGAACAGCAGGGACTTGATGCGGATACTGTGTAGCCATCAGTTTCTGCAACATGGCGGTGACTTGACCCTGGGTGCCAATCTGCTGGGACTGCTGGACCACGATGGTATCGGCCAGTTCACCTTGGCGGGATCCATGGCTGGTTCTTACTATCAGGCACCACGGGTAGTGGACCCACTGGTCCACTGCAGATGATGACATAAGCCAACACCTGGGAGCAGAGTCTCAGTTTCACCCGGTTTTCACCAGAGCCCGCCGCAAAGTGGGTTGAACTTGTTGCGGCATGGTACCACCAGTTCACTCCACAGGCACGACTTTGTCTGCGGTGGCTATAAGGTACAAAGATGAGGCGGGGTGTGCAGGGAGAGGCCAGGTTATAAAGTTATAAAGGATTCTGGGAATGACCAGCACCAATCAACCGTTGGGGCTGGCCCTTTAAATTTTCAGGAGCTGGCATGCGCACACCCTTATTATCATGAAGTACCATATATACTCAAATATAAGCTGAACACGGAGCCGAAGCAGGAACGGGGACAGGTGAGTGAAGCTGCGGGAGCGCTGGAGCATGGAGAGGGGCACTGGTGAACCTGCGGCCTGAGACGTGAGTCGCAGGAGCACCTGTGACACTCACCATGAAGTTCTGGACCTAATAAAGCAGATCATTACCTGTGTGTTGCTAGTTGCCTCTTCTGTCCTGTAGTTTCTGACTAATCTTCTGGTATGTGAGACAACCCTCATCGTGTGTAGTGTCAGTCACAGAGCATCAGAGAGTAAGCCTTCCATTATGTTAGTTTTGAATATTTTTTTGTCCGGGTTTGGGTCCTTTTTAGGGTTTGCCGGGTAAACTTGTTGGACATTATATAAAAGGCATAGTAGAGAAAGAAGGCTTTATCTATGTATTTAAAAACTCAATGTTAGTAGGGGGCCTGCAATCTCCATACTGTCAGGACTGGGAGTCTGTGGACCCTCTGGACCATCGTGGGAGATGGTACTAGCCGACACCTGACACCGGAGTGTAAGTGGCACCTGGTCTTCACCAGAGCCCGTCGCAAAGCGGGATGGTCTTGCTGCAGTGGGGCAGCACCAGGTCGTTCCACAGGTGTGACTAGCCCGTGGTGGCTGCCAAGGTAGTAATGCAGGAGACAGGGGCAGATTTATCTAGTGTCTGAAAGTCAGAATATTTCCAATTGCCCATGGCAACCAATCGCAGCTCCCCTTTAAAATATTCATGAGCACTGGCGAAATGAAAGCTGAGCTGTGATTGGTTGCCATGGGCAACTGGAAATATTCTGACTTTCAGACTGCTTGATAAATCTGCCCCACAGTCTTTAACGGGGATGTCAGCATGAGAAAAGCACAGGAAGGCACACTAGGACTCACGTCAGGAATCGCAGGAGCTGGCATACGGATCAGGAACACAGGAACGTAGGATACACAGGAATGCAGGATACACAAGATACGCAGGGGATGGCAAGGGTCACAGGAAGAGGCAGGCACTTATAGCAGGCCAGCGCCAATTATCGGCGTGCTGGCCTCTTTAAATCTTTGCGAGCCGGCGCGCACATACCATAAGAAACGGGATGTGACGTGAAGATGCACATTTTTTACTGGAGCAACTGTCATTGCCAGCTCCTCACTGTACCCTAGATCCCTAGGTCTAACTAGTACTTGACCAAAACAGTCCAATGAGTTATTGGACAACTTACCTCTTATGGAGCTTTACTGTACACTGCTGTATGCTTTTCATTTGGTCTAGGTAGGCATACCCCTCCTGTGTGATGGCAACATTTCCTCTCAATCTAGAACTGTTCCCCTATGTCCTTTGGATTTGGCTGCATTGGTCATATGATAGGATCTCACGGTGGGTCATGGTGTCTCTTTGTGGTTTAGCCAAACCTTGGCTAATATTACATCCCATTATTAAAAGAATCTCACTAGATTTCACCAATTTGATTAAAAAAGATGGCGGTTTTTCTCTGACAACATCAGTCCTATCTCCGTAACTGACCTAATTTCCCCTTTCTATCAACCCTGCCCCCACCTCTCTTTCTAATTAAATGTTTTATTTCCAGCTCCAGTGTCGCCAATCCTCATTACTAAAAGATCAGCAATGTGTGGGTCCGGCTCCACTGCGGCTGAATCCGGGGGGTGAGGTGGGGGTGGGGGGGCACTCTGCCAAAACTGTGTAACAAGCTAACCACGGAGCAGCCTTTTTGTTACATGTGGAGACGGTGCTTGTCTTTGAGTCTGGTGAAGCCTGGAGAGGCAGAGACTGCTTACAGACCACTACAAAGCTATGCCATGGGGCAGGACACCAGCCAGCCCCATACCTACTAATATGTCCATAATAGTTGTCACCCAGCCTTCTACAAAACCCTCAATGGTATATAAATCTGCATTTGTTATGGGTTTTAATATACCTCTCCATGTAGGGTTTGGAGAAAACAGGGTGACAACGGCTATTAGCGCTATGATAGCTATTTTAATCATTGAAATTCCTAAATGTTAGTAATGAATGATACTAGAAAACATATATAAGATTCTGCAAGCACTGATATGGCCATGGGGTAAATACTCTGCCTAAAGTGACATTGTATTCTGCCTATGAAGATCTCCAGTAAAAAAAAATACACATTACATAACATTTATTGAAATCAGTGGATTTCCATGAAAATCGGAATGCCATTGGTCTTCATAAACAAGACCAAATATTAAATGACCTTTTCTGGCATACTGATTTTCCCTTTAAGAGTTGAAATTGAACGGTAACCCAATCACATGAGTGTCACAGAGCTGTTTCATACTGGACTTGCCAGATCCTGCTGCTGCTGCTCATTTATTTTCATACATTTCTGGTTCTGGTTCATTTTATATGTCAAATAAGTAAAAACATATTTTCAACTAATTGGAAACAAACAGCAAAAACAAAAGAGATGAAAATTTAGTTTTAGGAGTTGAACAAAAATGCATTATCCCCCCTTCTTCCTTTAAAAAAAACACACACACACACCCTGTGTCTGCATTTGGGGAAGCCCCCTGAGGACACATGAAGGGGGATTCAGCAAATGACATTCATTTTGGCTTGAAATGAGATTCACATTATTGTTGCGGGAGAGGTGGAATCCAGACCATTTTCCTGTTCTCAATACTGGGATTTTTTTTTTTTTTTGCTTTGCTTTGGTAATGGTTAAAGTTAACCCTTCTCTGCCTGATGGGTGGCATCTGGATATACAAGGCTGCAGGTTATCAGATACAAAAAGATGTCAGATATCAGAAGAGCAGCATGTTTCATAAAAATATTTATTGATCATACCAGTATTTTATGGTTCAAATCACCTTATACAAGAAAATGCTAATATCACTTCCTACTAGTATTTCAGACTATTTGTTTGCTGATGTAAATATGCTTCTTTTTGTATCTTTTCATGTAAGTGATGTACCCTCCTGCCAGTTAGGCTGGCACCCAAAAAACCTGACTCAGATTTCACATGTGCACCCGTCTGCTCCATGTCACCTGTTTGCACCCAGCTTCCTTGAGCTGCTTATCTCTCTGGTCATTCTGCTTCCGCCAGCAACTCTCTGCTGCCCAAAAAAACATCAGATCTCAGAGGGAATCTTGGCAGGGCCTGAGAAATTAACCCAATCCCCATCAGCAGAGGTCTGTCAATTGGCTACTGCTTCTACTGCTATCATTTTGGTTTTTGATAGTGGAGGAATGGGGATAAAATAGACTAAGCAGGGTTTTTGTAGGGGGGCCGTTGGGATCATGTTAGTGCTATATGTGGATTGAAATGCAGAAAATAATACTGTAATATGGAAATTTTGTATTATCCTAGCTGTGAAATGTATCTATGACAAAGTATATGTTCACTGCCTGCAGCAGATATTTTATTTGTATGTATATAATTTTATGGGTTTATGGGCGAAAAAACCTCTATTAAAAATACCTGATTTAAAAAAAAAAAAAAAAAAAGAACAAACCTATGGAACTTATCCCGTATGTAACCTGGGGACTGCCTGTATACATCTATGCAATGAGGTCCCCCTAGTGGTAACTGTAGGAAACCACTATTTTTTCTTGTTACCATGGTTTTGTGAAGGGAAGCAGAGGAGTTGCAATTAAGCAAACATATGCAACAACTTCTCAAATTCTTGATGGGAAAACGGGTGCCAGTTATATCTCACTAACTGACACCTCAAATAGGTCTGCCCACCCTCAGAAAGAGATTTTCACAAATGTAGCCCCTATTTAGGCCAAGGTAAGTAAAACTTGGGGTGATTCCCTCTGAGGATCTGGGAGTAGGAGCAAGTATGCATTTTTTGGTATAAGTATAAATGTATTTGGTGTCCTATTTGACATTTAGCCCTTTTGCAATTCATTAAAAATGCCTTTTCTGCCCCCATAAATGATGCTTATTGTGACATTTTAAATAAGTGCCCATATTCATGGTGAATTTTTTCCTTCCGCATATATAAATATTCAGCAGCTGACTATTCATTCCCAGAGGCTCTTGAAAGGCAAGATAAGGGCATTCTGTCGCAGAGCATTTCACATTCTGTCCTGCTTTGCGTTCCATTCAGGAGCAAATCTGCCCTCTGCAGTTATCCACAGGTCCTTACCCTAATAGCAGAAAGCAGCAACAGGAATGGGAGGACGGGATACACAATGCCAGGTCTTTGAGTGTTGGATCCGGAAGTAAGCTTTGTATTAATAGCCTTCATAGCCCCCAGCACTGCTTAAGCCTCTTCCAGATGACTGGAATAGTACTCGGATCAAGTGGATGATAATGCAAATCAGGCTTCTTCAATATGGAGAGAGCTCTTGAGATGTTTTGTGCAGTTTCCAAGGCCATCTTCTCTAGTGTACTCCCCAGCCCCCTTCCTAATACGTCATACCACATCCCTCTATAGGAACTGAGGAATTATCTTGCTCTACCACGTGGAGCAGCTTTTTGTACAGTCTCTTTGAAGTGTCTTTAAATAGCTGCAGTCCTATTGACATGGCTTACAGACGGATTATTTCTAAGGAAATTCAAATTATGCGTAGCTGTGAAAAATTATTAGTCAAGCACTTGGTATAGCCATGGCAATGGCAAGTGCATGGGAGAGAATGAGTGTTGTGCAGCTCTGCTATGGAATGGGTTAATTTTGTGTCAATACAGGGTAAAGATTGATCAATTGATCATTACGGATCTCTTGCCAGTTTTTGCGGTTAGTGTGGCCTAAAGGAAATCTACCACCAGGATCAAGGACTGTAAACCAAGCACACTTACGTGCTGGTAATTACCCCCTCTGGCAGGATCAGCTCCTCTTTTAGTTTCTAATGCCCTTGTTTTAAAGAGAATGTGTCACCCCAAAAAAGACCCCCACCAAATATGACCTCTATAATCCCCACCCCAGCCCCTTTCTAGATCTGCCATTTTTTTTTTTATGTTGGGGAAGTTGGTTGTAACAGATCCGACCTCTTACCAAATAAGGGTATCCCTTGCGCTGGAAGTCGGCTTTATTCATGAGGGGCCGGCTGACACTCCCCCAACACGCACCCGGCAGCATCATGTATATTGCGTAATCGATGCCGGCTCTCTGCGGCAACACTGACAACAGCTGCGGCCACGGACTTCTTATTCCATTGCCGCCCGGCTGCGCCGCACTGACTGCGGCTGTGGCATGCTTATTCACATTCTGTCAATAAGCACGTGCGGCACGGCCGGCCGGCAATGGGAATAATCAAGGGAAGAAGCAATCTGGTACAACCAACTTTCCCAAACATAATTTTATTTGTTTAATTGGGCAATAATAAAATGGGGCTGGGTAAATATTATGGTGGGCATATTTGGGAGCGGGGTCTTGTTTGTTGGGGTGAACAAGACTCCTCTTTTCTAAGGGGTAGCTACAAAAACGGCAAGTGCATCATCCATATGTCATCTTGGTTTTTTGTCAGATCCCCCACTAAACAAAGGCAGTCAGATTATGTGGTCACCTGCTTGTTCCTTCATGGTTAGATGATTGTGGATAACTAGCAACTGAATCTGCAAAAAACTGATGACACCTGTGTGGCATCCCGATTTTGGTCAAGTCCAATAGACAGTGTTAGGGTTAGGCTGAGCCACAAACAGGGGCAAAATCTGAGCTAAGTTTTGGTGCGCCTTTCACAAGACCCCCGGTGATTATTATCCTTCAAGTCTACCATTTGGTATTGGAACGTCGGCAAACTTCTAAACCCTTTCACAAACGGCCAACATAAATATTTGGCCAGTAGTAAGAGTGCAAGTATGAGTGCTCACGGACGAACCCTCCTTTCAAATGCTGGTGGTGTCAGCTTTTCCAGTACTACTGCTATCTAAGGAAGTTAACCGGGGGGTGGGGGATGTCGCCTTCAAACCCGACTGCACACCTAAGGAGGCCTGCCCCTCGCCCCGCCTCTTTTAAAAACGCCCGCCTGTACATATTTGAGGGTGCCGTGATTGTCGCAATGACCTACTGTAACTAACATACAGTTATTTACATAAAATAAAATTCAAAAAACTTGTGAAAAAAAAATCGGGGAATATGTTTTTCCAAAAACCTAAACATTCAGTACACTCAAGAAACTGTTTTCTGTCTAACATTGCACATAAACAAAGGTGTGAATCTCGGCTATCCTGTACATGTATTTATAAAGTGTGCTGTGCCAGTTTTGTTTTGCGGCTTCACTTTGTCCAACAAGACTTGTGTCACACGCTGTACGTTAACGGGACACCTAAAAAAAATAGTGCACACTTCCCAGAGCCGTGCAGGGATAGCCAGATAATTGAAGACCTGCACCAGTATTCATATCTGGCGTACCCTGCACACTCAATCAAACTGGCACTAAATCTGGCCCAAAATGTCAATATAGTTCAAATACAAAACAATTGTTCCCGTGGAAAACACCATAGCGCCAAAATGTCTGATGCAACTTTTTTTGCCATTTTGCCCCGAATTAAAATTTTACGAAAATGTGATCAAACTGTAGAAGTTTTCAAAATGCAGCAATGAAAACATCACATCCCCACAATGACACCTTACACACTGAATTAGAAAAGTCACCGGGTCAGAATAATGGCAAGGCTTTTTTTAATTCACGATAAAGAATAAATGAAACTATATACTTTTGGCACTTCTTTCTGCGATTGTAACTGATACTAACTAACGAAAAATTTCATATTGAAACGGCACATTGAACTTTAAAAATAAATGCATCCGAAATGGGCGCAGATTGTTTCTTGTAATGTTGGATTTTTTTCCCACTTTCCGTACAAGCGTTCCCTACTTAAGGACACCTGACTTACAGCACCCCTAGCTCAGTTGGACCCCTCTCCCCCTGTGACCACCCTGTGAAGCTTTCTGATGCTTACTATAGTCCCTAGATTGACAATAACAGCTGTAAGGTGTCTTAATGAACTTTTATATAATTCCTTGTACAGCAAAAAATCCAACTGTCACTGGTACAATCAATTTTTTTTTTCTGAACTACAATCATGAAATATACAGTTCACTCTACATACAATATTCAACTTAAGGAACAAACCTAAATACCTCTCTGTACAGGCTGCCTTACACATGGCTAAGATATGAATGGTACCACTAGAAATACAATTTGTCTCACAGAGTAACAACCTCATAAATCACTGTAACTTAAAATCAACAAGTACGTCTTTGAAAACACAGTGAAAAACTGGTGTTTTTACGGCACTTCTATGTTGGGCTCGTTCTGTACTTTGTCCCAAAATGTGCTGGTTTAAATAGGGGCTTTTTCCGTAAGTTCGACAAATTTTTATTCAGGAAAGAATGGTGGTAGTTTACTCCTTGTACACATTAACTAAATACTATCTTTATGACCATATGGTGCCACCGTTGGAATAGAGTGCCCAATGCAATCAAACCCATGCTATATGTCCCGCAAGTGCCGATCATGACAAGTTAAGCGTCATTATTAATCCTGCTGTATCAACAGGTTTCAAGCGTATTGGCGTCATGAGTTCACACAATACAATAAAAGATGGTGGTGAGAAATGAGATTCTTGCTTCCCTCCTAGGGTCCCTGAGAAGGAGAATCAGGCTTTCCCAAGCAGGAGCTCCAACAAGAATCTGTCCCTATCCAACCATTCTTGTTTCTCGGCTGTAACCCTGGCAGCCCAGGATGTGCACGTCGTGCGGTGATTGGACTATACAGCGGAGCCTTGAGTCCTCACCGGTTCACTCTGGTCAATAAGCACGTGCGGCACGGCCGGCCGGCAATGGGAATAATCAAATCTGTTACAACCAACTTTCCCAACATAATTTTTTTTTTAAATTGGCAAATATAGAAAGGGGCTGGGTAGAAGATTATGGGGGGCATATTTGGTGGGGGTCTTTTTTTGGGGTGACAGGTCCTCTTTTCTAAGGGGTATCTACAAAAACGGCAAGTGCATCATCCATATGTCATCTGGTTTTGCAGATCCCCAACAAACAAAGGCAGGCAGATTATGTCACTGGCTTGTTCCTTTAAGTGTTAGATGATTGTGTAACTTAGCAACTGATCTGCAAAAAACTGATGACACCTGTGTGGCATCCATATTTTTCAAGTTCCAATAGACAAGTGTTAGGGCTGAGCCACAAACATGGGCAAAATCTGCTCTAAGTTTTGTGGCGCTTTCACAAGACCCCGGTGTAGTATTTCCTTCAAAGTCTACCATTTGGTATTGGAAACAGTCGGCAAACGTCAATAAGCACGTGCGGCACGGCCGGCCGGCAATGGGAATAATCAAGTCTGCGGCTGCATCGCAAAGATCCAGCAGCGTTTACGCAGTATACACGATGCTGCCGCCTACTCTTACATGTCCCCTCTGACAGGTGGGGTAGTGTCAGCTGGCCCCCTCATGAATAAAGACGACTTCCAACGCAGGGGATACAAGGATCCGACTTCTTATTTGGTAAGAGGTCGGATCTGTTACAACCAACTTTCCCAACATAATTTTTTTTTTAAAAATTGGCAAATATAGAAAGGGGCTGGGTAGAAGATTATGGGGGGCATATTTGGTGGGGGTCTTTTTGGGGGGTGACAGGTCCTCTTTTCTAAGGGGTATCTACAAAAAACGGCAAGTGCATCATCCATATGTCATCTGGTTTTGCAGATCCCCAACAAACAAAGGCAGGCAGATTATGTCACTGCCTTTTTCTTTAAGTGTTAGATGATTGTGTAACTTAGCAACTGATCTGCAAAAAACTGATGACACCTGTGTGGCATCCATATTTTTCAAGTTCCAATAGACAAGTGTTAGGGCTGAGCCACAAACATGGGCAAAATCTGCTCTAAGTTTTGTGGCGCTTTCACAAGACCCCGGTGTAGTATTTCCTTCAAAGTCTACCATTTGGTATTGGAAACAGTCGGCAAACTTTCTAACCCTTTCACAAACGGCCAACATAAATATGTTGGCCAGTACGTAACCCTCTTCAAAAGTGCTGGGTGTCAGCTTTCCAGTAACTGCTATCTAAGGAAGTTAACCTTTTTTGGATGTCGCCTTCAAACCCGACTGCAGCACCTAAGAGGCCTGCCCCTGCGCGCCGCCATCTTTAAACGCCCTCTGTGACATAATTTGAGGGTGCCGATTGGTGCAATGACAGACTGTAATATACAGTATATTTACAGTAAAATAAATTCAAAAAAGCTTTTAAAAAATCGGAATATGTTTTTCAAAAACCTAAACATTCAAGTAAAATCATAAACATGTTTTCTGTCTAACATTGCACATAAAAGAAGGTTGAATCGGCTTATACTGTACATGTATTTATAAAGTGTCTGTGCCAGTTTTGTTTTGCGGCTGCACTTTGTCCAACAAGAATTGTGTCACACGCTGTACGTTAAAGGGACACCTAAAAAAAAATAGTGCACACTTCCAGAGCAGTGCAGGATGAGCCAGATAATTGAAGACCATGCACCAGTATTCAATAATCTGGCGTACCCTGCACACTCAGAATGCAAACTGCACTAAATCTGGCCCAAAATGTCATATAGTTCAAAATATAAAAACAATTGTGTCCAGTGGAAAACACCATAGCGCCAAAATGTCCGAATTGCAACTTCTTGCCATTTTGCCTCCAATTAAAATTTTAATAAAATGTGATCAAAAAGTTGGCGTCTGTATAGGGATGTTCTGCAGCGGTTGGCGTCTGTATAGGGATGTTCTGCAGCGATTGGCGTCTGTATAGGGATGTTCTGCAGCGGTTGGGTCATGTATGGGGATGTTCTGCAGCCATTGGCATCTGTTTAGGGATGTTCTACAGCCGTTGGCTCATGTATGGGGATGTTCTGCAGCCGTTGGCTCATGTATGGGGATGTTCTGCAGCCGTTGGCGTCTGTATAGGGACAAGCTCGAATGTAAATTATCTATTTTTTATTTTACAGGGAATTACCATTGTTTCGGTCCAGTGGAAGCTTAGTACAGGGGGGAGGAACACTCCTTGCTGTACTAATGACTGCTGGAGCCATTGTTCTGTCAGTGACCCTTTAAGCATATTGTACGGCTCTCGCAGAATTATATTTTAAAATATGTGGCGCTTATGGCTCTCTCAGCCAAAAAGATTCCTGACCCCTGGATTAGAGGGTCTCCACTCAGTACAACTCATTTTCCTTTTGTAGGTCCCAATCAGGGCTGGGACGATGGTAAGGCAAACGCCTAGGGAGCCATGTGCTGGGCATGTACTGGAGGCATGTGTAGGACTGTGCTACCTTTTATACATGTGCTGGTACGGGCAGGGATGTAACTACAGAAGTAGCAGCCATAACAGCTGCTATGGGGCCCGCGGTGTCAGGGGCTCTCAGCATCTGATCTGATACACTAAAGAATAGAGCATGTCCACTATTTACTTGGTAAATGCAGCTGTAAGTCTCTGCCTTGAAGGCGAAGTGTTAATTGTATTGTCCGATTATATGCTCTGTATTAATGGAAGGAGCAAGCTGGTTGGACCAGGGAGCTGTCAGCTCACAAGGGCAGGTTATAAAGCCCCTTGTGGCCGGAAAGTTCTAAGATCTTCCTGAGATCAGGAGGAAGCAGTGTCTGAGGCAAGCTGCCCTGACACCAGAGCAGAGCAGAGATCCACCATTAGGACTCTGCTCCAACACAACTTAGCCCAGCCTGAAGCTATCTTACCAGGCTGCGTGCACACCTTCCTGAGGACCTGAGCTCCAACCAGATATCTACATCCAAAGATATTATACAACAGGCATTCAGATCAAGATGCTCTTAAGGTGAGCACCCTTGTTATCTTGATACTCTTGGGCTTTTCCGAAATGCTACATTTGAGTCTTTGCGCCTTGTGTCTCTCTTCCACTTTTTCGTTCAGTGAAACAGTCCACCCCTGTATATGTTGGGGGCACAATATAGTCAATTTGAGGAATGCATAGTTTTTATCTAGGGGACTTTTTTTATGACAATGCAGCCCAGCCCATGTCTAAAATGCTTCATGGTTGGTCCATGAATCAAGTTTTAAGTATCCTGTTTCACATTCTCACCACAGTGTCCAGGATGGGAATCCTTGTATTATAGTGATATATGATACAACATTTATCATTGTAGTTCAGCTACCTCTGTTGTTGTTGTTGTTGGCACAAGTGTTTTCTTATTTAAATCTCAAGGTGCAGTCACGTGACATTTTTGATGCATTTTTAAACGCATTGAAAAAACATGTTTGGCTGGTTTGAAAGGGTTTTTCTTCATTGCTGAAAGTGTAAGCAGGTATGAAAATTTTAACACAACTGCTTACACTTCCAGCAATGAAGGTAAATGTTTTCAAAGCAGCAATACCCATGATAATATGTAAAAATGCATGCTTTTTAATGCATCACAAATGTCATATGTGAGTGCACCCTCAGTATTTGGTTTTGCTTTTTTTAGGAGCTGCAAATTTGCACATTTTTTATTTTTTGGCTTATTTAAAACCATGTAACTCCTCAATGTACCACATAAACTGCCACTAATAACACTAAATTCAAGAGTGAGGAATCCTGTCTCTTTAGTTGAACTTCATATTGTGTATCTGAAAGTCAAATGCATTGATTTAAAAATGCCTATCCGATAGAAAGACATTTGACAGCTGTTTGAATTGCAAATAAAAAGCCAAAGCAAATGCAGCATAAAATATAGCCCTTTACTCCAAACACAGGTTCACGTTTTATAAAGGGAAGAGTAAAGAATGGCAAATGAAGTAGCTGCATGAAGCCAAAGGGTCAGGTGTAACAACCTTTCTAATATTTTATAAGAACTAAAAGAAATTTCAGGTTCCCGTAAAAATCAAAAATAGATTTTTTTGGCCTAAATGTTTTAGAATTTGGCTCCAAATTCAGTAAATCTAGATTTAAAAAAAACTAATAAAAACAAAAGCAAGCCCCACACCACCTCAAAAATGCATTCAAAATCACAACCAAGCAAAAGCACAAAAAAATAGGCACCTAAAAAGTTGCAACTAGTTAAAAGAAACCTACCATGAGGAATCTATTATCAGAAGTAGACCTCATGGTAGATTCCTCCTGCCTCAGGCTTAGAGGTTGTGGATCCTCTGAACCACTGCGGACGATGGCAGATGGCACAAGCCACTACTGGGGAGCGGAGTCTAAGTGCACCAGTTTCACCCAAGCCCGCTCAAAGCGGGTCGGGACTTGTGCAGCCGTCGGGGTCCCCCAGGTCGCTGAAGAGAACCTGGGGATGACCGCTAAGAGGTGCCGCCAGAGCGAGGTAGAGAACGGCAGGCAATCTCGAATCGGGGTTCAGGCCAGGAGGTCCGGACGAGGAAGCACAGGTCGTAGTACCGAAGTCACGTATAATGAAGGACCAGGTACAGAAGGCGCAAAAGGAGACTAAGTCGAGAAAAGCGGGGGAAAAGCGGAGGATGGGAAAAAGAGACGGGTTGGGTCAAAGGTGTGAAGACGAACAAGGACAGAAGGGGTAACAACAGGCCCTTCAAGAACAGCACAAGGCCGGCATCAAAACAGTTTTTCCTTCTTAGGGGGGCGCAAGGCACAAAGATCCGGAAGAAAGGGAAGACACGAGGAGAAGGAGGCAGGGTTAAATGAGTTATGAAAGGAGGGATAATGACCAGGAGAATAATAGAGGTATCTACCATCAGATCTACTTCTGATGGTAGGTTTCCTTTAAAACAACACACCAAAATTAAGCTTGTATATCACTATGAGATCTCCCAGTGGAGCTGACCCCCACAGGCACCATACTACAGGCTCCTACCAGCAGTACCTTAATTCAAAACTAAAGTGCTGCTTCTCATTTGAATGCATTGATAGTCACAAAGATCTTAGTCTTAATAAGGATGCCACTTAGTAGAGCACATCTACATTCAAGTTCCCATCATAAAGTAGTTGGACATACCCTTCAAAAGAAAATGGTAGGGATAGTTCACCGTATGTTATATTTTCTTGGCATAAAGAGTGAAGGTTTAGTAAGAGAGACTTGCCGTGCATACAAACGTCAAATACATCAGAAGGCCGGATCTGGAGGAGCGAGACCTTCATTGTGCTTCAGCGTATAATAAATGTCCCCCAATATTTGTTAGTAATGTCCATTAGTAGAAATTCACTTTTACTGAAGGGATATGGAGATGGAAAAGCCATTGATTCAGGGGGATTCAAATATCCAATTAGTTGGTGCCTCTTTGAAATTACAATGCTGATTCGTTCACGAGTTTCACAGCCTTCAGACACATCTTTGGGGTAATTTGCTACGGGCAGTCCCTTCAAGGGAGCATTTAAGGTAAATGTCTTATTGTATATGTACTGACATTCATCATGTATATGTGTTTAGTACTTACTATGAGCAATATAAAAAGGTCCGTCTCTTTACATTATCCCGATGGGATCCAACAGCTTGTCAGTGACACACATCCCCAATCAGCCTGTAGGGCACAGCGCTCTGCTCTCAGGAGCTTATCCTCCCTCCCCCACTCCATAGCCTGATATCCAGGACTAGGCTGAAACACTTACTATAGTGATGGGAGAACAGCTATATTCTCATAATGTACCAACAGGGTAAAACAAGAAATATATATTTTTGTAATTTTAAATGCTTTAAATTGTGTGTTATATCCACAGACTGGAATTTGATGCACAGAACAGACTAAACTTTATTTTTAAAGTTCAGTTCTGCTTTTGACAACCTGTCAGATATATCTAAGACAACCTAATAGTGGGGAACTGGCTGATGAGATGCCATATATCTAAGACAACCTAATAGTGGGGAACTGGCTGATGAGATGCCTTCTTTAGCAATACCTGCTCCATCTTGGCTTTTGACGTTGGCTGTATGTGCCGGTGTTAGAACCTGGGAAGTGCAGTGCCTGGAGCAGGAGAAGGGGAGCCAAGGTGGATAGTTGTTTCGAGTAGCGCCCTTTCCATGTTAGGAGCTGTCTAGGGAGACTGATCACCTCTCCAGGAGGTTGCCAAAAGTGGAATACTTTGGAATTGCAGCTGGGATCACTACCTGGGAGGGCAACAGTTAACATATAATAAATATAATAATATATGAATCACATATACAGAGATAAAGCATTTATACACTCATACACAGAGCTAGCGTTATGGGCAGGCAGTATGGGCATTTGCCCAAGGGTCCCAACCCCAAGAGGTCCTTTGGCTGTTTAAAGAGGACCTGTCACCCTAAAAAAAACCTACCCAACAAACGTGCCCCCCATAATCCTCCTCCAGCCCCTTTCTCCCTAGCCTTTTTTTAAAATTTATATCCAGTAAATTTAATTAAACAGATCCGACCTCTTACCAAATAAGAGGTCGGATCGAGTATCTGGTGTGCTGGCAGTCGGCCTTATTTATAAGGGCGCGTGCCGACACACCCCTAGCACGCCCCGCCAGCGGTCACATTGGTGGAGAAGCCGGCAGCATCGCATCGCTGCTGTCTCTCCGCGGTGCACTGTCAGCGGCTGTGGCCGCGCCGGCTTATTTGCAGTGGTGCGATCCGGAGAGCCGGCAGCGATCGATGCTGCCGGCTTCTCCTACAATGTGACCGCTGGCAGGGGCGTGCTGGGGGTGTGCGCACCGGATACACGATCCGACCTTTTATTTAGTAAGAGGTCGGATCGGTTTAAATGAATTTACTGGACATAAATTTTAAAAAAAATGGCTAGGGAGAAAGGGGCTGGGG
>CM033646.1:58578229-58765729 GCA_019512145.1 Engystomops pustulosus
CGAACTTTAAATTGGCGGGAATGGGTCGCCGCCATTCCTCCGATCGTTCCGCTCCCCCGAACGTCATCGGGGGGGGGGCGGCTGGCGATCGGGCATGGTAAGCCTCGGTCTTCGTTTTTTTGACCCGAGGAGGAGGAAGGATACATGGCTTCTGATATTCATTAACAATGAAGCTGTGGCTCATTGTAATGATAGTGAGCAGAGAAAGAAAATGCCATATACGCGATACAGAGTTATTGCAGTATATGGCAGGAGCAATCCGACCATCTGGGTGTTAATTTACACTATATGGTCTAAGAAATAGTGGAAAAAAAAAGGAAAAAAAAAAGCTTTAAAAAAATGAAAAATAATAATAAAAATATTAAAAGTTCAAATCACCCCCTTTCCCTTAGAAACTGATATAAAATATAATAAATAGTAAAAATAACAGAAGCATTAGGCGATAGCAGAGAAATAAAAAAAATGACTGTGCCGGATCTATCAAAAAATATAAAAACGGTTGATGGGGACGGGGGGGGTGATTACTCCACGGGAAGGGGCACAAAATGGGCGCCCACTGACCAAAATGTCCAAAACTGCGACTGTTACAACCTTTTGTAGATGACATAAAAAAATGGAATAAAAAATGATAAATTACAAATGTCGCACAGTCCTCAAAATGGTAGCAATGAGAACGTACGGGCTCATGCGCAAAAAAAAACTGACAACATCACAAAGCGCAATGCCAGATCAACAACTCCCTCCCACACCAAAGTATTGAAAAAAGTGATTATCGATCAGAAAATAGAATGGCAAAATTTTTTCCTTTTTGGTAAAATCGTTTACTTTGAAAATTATATTAGAACGCATAAAAACCTGATAATTTAGGTATCACCGCGATGTACAGAACCAAAGAAATAAAGTACGGAGTTGTTATTTGAGGCGCAGAGTGAAAAAGTCTAAAACAGGAAGCCCACAAGAAAAAGAACATGACGCACATTGCAAGTTTTTCAATTTTTTACACATGGAATTTTGCGGTTCCCATACATAGGCTGAATAATAAATCACATCATGGGGAAAAGTAAAATTTGTTCCGCACCAAAATAACGCCCTCACACAGACTCTGTACACGGAAAAAATGGAAAAAAGTATGGATTTTTGAGATGGAAGAGGCAGGAAGTGAGCAAAAATACCTGCGCCTTCAGGGGTTTATTTCGTAAAAACGCATCGCGTTTTTAAAAATGGTTTTTATGTGTTTTTGAATTTGCGGCAATAAAAAGGACATAAAGAAGCGATGCGTTTATACGTATCTGAAAATAGCGCACAACGAAAAAGACGGCCCTAAAACGCCCGTGTGCTTCCCCTAGGGGGGATTAGGAGGAGGCGTCACAGAAATTCGAGGAAGTAGTAGGGCCCGCTCCAACACATGCGGAGCTCTGTTGGCCGTATGGAAGAGGCGATCACTCACGAGGACAAATCTCTGCTAAGGGCCTAGGCTCCGCCAAAACATACCACCGATTGAAGAGAAGAGGGCGAGCTCAAACGTCAAGTGAACAGAATAACCGAGGATTAAGCGAGCACTCAGAGATTGGACACGAAATCCACAGCGCTCCCTGCATCCAGGCTGGTGACACAAATCCTGAAGGTCACTCCAAGATCAATGCAGTAGGCAACGGACAGAGTAGGTTTGTTTCAGAATAAATTAAATGATGAAACGCACTGAAACGTTTGATGCCCAATTCCTCCAGAGTGTACTGATACCACATATGTGGTGGTAAACTGCTGTACGGGCGCACGGCCGGGCATAGAATGAATGGAGGCGCCATGTACAGCAGATTTGTATTGCCACATTGTACGACCTATACATTTTTTTCTTTTTGGTAATGCGAACATATGAGGGCTCATTGTGTACGGGATGAGATACAATGTATAGATAATTTATTTTGGGAGTCTAAAGCTAATTCATGAGATTTTATTAACTATTTCAAAATCATCAATTTTTATTTTGGATTGTTAGCATTTTTTCCCCCCGCTCACCGTAACGTAAAAATAATATTTTATCTTTATTCTCTGATTCACTACGATTGCGGTGATACCTCATTTATATAGTTTTTCTTATTTTTGCTCAATTTTCCTGAGCAAAACCAATATTGGAGAAAATCGCATTGTTTTTACTATTCACAATTTTCAGGGCCATAACTTCTGTATTTTTCTGTTGTCAGATCTGGTTGAGGGCTTATTTTTTGCGAAAACAGTTGTTCTTTTCAGTCGTATCATATTAGGGAACGTAACTTTTTTTGATCACTTTTTAGAACATTTTTTGTGATGGTGTTTGATGGAAAATTGTATATTATGGGAAGTTTTTTGAGTTTTTTTTTTACGTAGTTCACCGAGCGGGTTCAATATTGATTTAGATTTATTGTACAGATTAATACGGACGCGGTGATACCAAATATGTACGTGTTTTTGTGTTTTATTTACTTTATTTGCATTTTATGTGATACTGGGGAGATTATGGGACTTTTATTTATTTAATTATATTATAAAAAGATTTAATTTTTTTTTTTAACTTTTTTTTACACTTTCTACTTCTTGGCTTGAATAAGCGATCATCCGAAAACTTCTTCTGACGCGGCGCCGTAGAAAGGCGTCGCATCAGAAGAAGTACCCTTAATGACCGCCGTAAAAAGCCGATAGGGTGGTCATTAAGGGGTTAAAAATGCATTTTTGTCCGTTTTTTTTAATTTGCGCAATTAAAAACAGACAAAAACACAAATGCGTTTTTTAACGCATGCGTTTTTAACGATCTGAAAACGCACTAACTAAAAACGGCCAAAAAACGCCACGTGTCTTCACCCTTAGTCAGGGGAGGAGTTAGGAGAGAGAGTTCCAGAAACTTCAGAGAGCACAAGCTCTCATAGGCCCAGCTCTCAACACATGAGGAGCTCTTAGGCCCAGCTCATGACAGAGGAGCATCACCTCAGAGCACAAGCTCTTGCTACAGGCCTCCTAGGCCTCAGCATATCAACTACACACTGAGTGACAGACAGCATGTGCCGCCTCACACGTCAAGTGAGCTCACATAGAATAACCAGGATTAAAGCTGCAGCTACCAGGATTGGACACAGCTACATCCCAGCCTGCCCCTGCATCCAGGCTGGTGACACAACTCCTGAGGTTCACTCTCCAAGATCACTCCAGTACTGCACTCGTACAGAATCGTTTGGCGTTTTGTTACCGTTGGTTCGAATAAAGAACTGTAAGTTACTTTTATGCACAACATTGCCTCCGTCTGGTCCCTACTACGGCTGCATCACCACCAAGGGCGCCCCATCTATCTTCCAGGGACACACACTACAGACTCAAAGGGTTGCCTTAGGGAGAACCAGTGCATCAGCCTCTCCCTCATCTAATTTCACACCACCTGCTGGAGACCTGCCAGGCTGTGGGACAGCCCTCCGGTCCCCATACCAAGCACCGTGACACTAGCGTGCCTAGGCCGCAACCGGCAGCCACTGCGGTATTCTTGGCCCCAGCTGCCTCCAGGCCCCAAGAAAAGGCTAGGCCCTGGTGGGGGATGTTGCCGATGGCTATTGTTGGGGCACTGTGACTATGGGACTACTAGGGACCCTGTGAGTATGGCTAGTGGAGGAACTCTGAGCTAATGTTGGGGGCGCTGTGACAATTGGCTACTGTTGGGGGGGCACTGTGACTAAAGTGGCTACTGTGGTAGTCCATTGACTATATTGACTACTGTGAGGGCCCTGTAACAAATATTAGCTACTGTGTGGGCACCATTGTATATTGTCAAGAGTGGGCGCCTGTGACTATATTTGCTATGATATAGTAACCGTTATTATATTGGTTACTGTGGTGGCATAATAGTGATCTCTGGGGGAGCTACAAAACAGTATTAAATTTGTGATAAGAAGGAGATGATGATGAACTGAGGGAATTATTGTGTTGCTAAATATGTAGGGACTGGAAAAAGCTGACATGGCAGCCAGGTAGAAAAATAAAATAAAAGAGGATTTCTCCAATCAAAGATGTCATGTGTGAGTAACCATATTCATAGTAAGTGCAGGTGTACTTTGCCTTTCTGTTATCTTCCCCTATTAGGGTGAGCTACACAGAGAAAGTCTTAGGATGATGTCAGATGTGCCGCGGCCCGATCGCATCGGCGTTTCTATGGAAATGCCTGTGATCGGGAACAAGCCGCCGGTGTTTATACCCCGTATACAGAGGCTACAAGCTGGGAGCACAAACTGCATCCAGTTCGGGGCCCCCATAGAGGCCTTGTGCAGAGACGTGGTGCTGTAAGCCATGACCGAGCCGGGCGGCCCCACAAAAGATAGGGAAGGTCCAATTTTCTGCAGCACTGCTCACCCTTCCCATCTCCAACCTTTCCCCAGTTTGTGGCAAATTTTGGCTTTTGGTATGATATCTATGTAATCATGGTACTGTATCTATTTCTAAAGTTGGTTCCGGTGCTGGGTCTGTGTAGTAAGGTTGGTTTTGAAGCTGTCCTCCTATAACACATTTAGTTCTGTTACAGTTTCTATGCAGTAAGTTTTGTTATATTACTGTTTTTATGCACTAAACATCAGAACATCTAAAAACTCTAGAAAGTTGAGGAGGCCACAATCTCTTAACAGCGCAGGGCCTTTCATAGTCTTACATGGTTTGGCCAGTCAGGGGCACTGAAATTCCTAGCGCCGATCTCTTATTATATTGGTTACTGTGGTGGCATAATAGTGATCTCTGGGGGAGCTACAAAACAGTATTATATTTGTGATAAGAAGGAGATGATGATGAACTGAGGAAATTATTGTGTTGCTAAATATGTAGGGACTGGAAAAAGCTGACATGGCGGCCAGGTAGAAAAAGAAAATAAAAGAGGATTTCTCCAATCAAAGATGTCATGTGTGAGTAACCATATTCATAGTAAGTGCAGGTGTACTTTGCCTTGCTGTTATCTTCTCCTATTAGGGTGAGCTACACAGAGAAAGTCTTAGGGTGATGTCAAATGTGCCGCAGCCCGATCGCATCGGCGTTTCTATGGAAATGCCTGCGATCGGGAACGAGCCGCCGGTGTTTAGCAAACGCAGACAAAGCATCACGTCTGACATCACCCTTACACTACAAGCAGGTATATCATCCATCAAACACTGCAATGAATCTGAAGCTGCAGTAGCACGGCCTACACCCCGTTTACAGAGGCTACAAGCTGGGAGCACAAACTGCATCCAGTTCGGGGCCCCCATAGAGGCCTTGTGCAGAGACGTGGTGCTGTAAGCCATGACCGAGCCGGGCGGCCCCACAAAAAATAGGGAAGGTCCAATTTTCTGCAGCACTGCTCACCCTTCCCATCTCCAACCTTTCCCCAGTTTGTGGCAAATTTTGGCTTTTGGTATGATATCTATGTAATCATGGTACTGTATCTATTTCTAAAGTTGGTTCCGGTGCTGGGTCTATGTAGTAAGGTTGGTTTTGAAGCTGTCCTCCTATAACACATTTAGTTCTGTTACAGTTTCTATGCAGTAAGTTTTGTTATATATGTCTTTATGCACTAAACATCTGCAACATCCCCCACCGGGGCCTAGCCCTTCGCGGTGAGGCCTGGATACAGCCGGGGCCCGCGGTACCGGAGTGGCTGGCGGTTGCGGCCTAAGCACGCTATTGTCACGGTGCTTGGTACGGGGGAACCGGAGGGCTGTCCTACAGCCTGGCAGGTCTCCAGCAGGGTGGTGTTGGGGAGGGCTGTCCTACAGCCTGGCAGGTCTCCAGCAGGGTGGTGTTGGCAAGAAAAGATGAGGGAGAGGCTGCTATAGCGAATCTCCCTGGGGCAAACCCTTAATGTCCCGAGTGTGAGTCTCTGGGTGATGGACAGGGTGCCGGTGATGAAGGCAGCCGTATTAGCAGGGACCAGACGGAGACAGAAGTTGAAGAAAACAACTTACAGTTCTTTATTTGAACCGCAGGAACCGCAGCAACGTGCCTTTAACAAGTAGATGGAGTGCTGAGATGTGAGTTGGAGGGAGCCTCAGGAGATAGTTCACCAGCCTGGATGTAGGGTGCAGGCTGGGAGGCAGCTGTGTCCTGGTAGGAAGCTTCAGCTTGTCCTGTAGGGCTTCAGGTATCACCTTTAAAGGTAAGATGATACCCCTTTTCCTCACTACACTAACTCTAATCTATTACTCCACTCTTCAGAGGCAGGGGCTAGGCTCTTCCTGCTCTGGTATGGGCTAGACAGAGATTACTCACTCACTCACTGATTCTCCTAGGATTCCACACTAGAATAATCATGTAAGAAGATCTCCAGAACATTCCTGGCCAGGGGGTTTTATTACCTCCCTTTGGTCAGGTGGTGGCTGCTCCTCCAATCACATCTCAGCTTACAGAGCACAGGATGTAACACATATCATTGGACAACAGCATCTTGCATCATACAAAATACTTAACCTCTGCCTTGCCAGGCAGGATTCACCACTGCAATATCCCTATGTCCTATCAGAACCATGTTGTGTAATGGGATTACATGCAGGTGGGACGTATTCGCAAACCCTACCTCGCCATTGCATCGGCGAGGGTGTTGCACATCAGAACATCTAAAAACTCTAGAAGGTGAGGAGGCCACAATCTCTTAACAGCGCAGGGCCTTTCATAGTCTGACATGGTTTGGCCAGTCAGGGGCACTGAAATTCCTAGCGCCGATCTCGCAGAGCATCTCATGTGGATAGGACATCAGTGTAAGCTGCAGAGCATGTCATGTGGATAGGGCATCAGTGTAAGCTGCAGAGCATTTCATGTGGATAAGGCATCAGTGTAAGCTGCAGAGCATCTCATGTAGATAGGTCATCAGTGTAAGCTGCAGAGCATCTTATGTGGAAAGGACATCAGTGTAAGCTGCAGAGCATCGCATGTGGAAAGGACATCAGTGTAAGCTGCAGAGCATCTTATGTGGATAGGATATCAATTAAGCTGCAGAGCATCTCATGTGTATAGGACATCAGTGTAAGCTGCAGAGCATCTCATGTGGATAGGACATTTCATTGGGGGCCTCTGATGCGGACATTTCATTAATTGTGGAGAGGCCGCTGCTGGACATGTTATTAGTGAGGGGAGGCCGCTGCTGGAAATGTTATTAGTGAGGGGATGCCACTTCTGGACATGTTATTAGTGAGGGTAGGCCGCTGCTGGACATGTTATATAATAATTTCCCCTTTTCTGTAGCCGTCATCTTATCAAGACATTAGAAGGATGGTACAGAGAAAGGATAGCTCAAGGAAAGGGGGAATTTTAGACCAGGGGCTGCAGGAATGGGGGCATTATATGGGTTGGGTTATGTTTTTAAACACCTATTAAACACTTGTTGGTCCGGAGGTTATAGCATCACTCCAAATGCCCCCCAGTCTGCAGATGAACCATAGGCCTTCCATTCATCCTCTCAAGTGGATTGTATAATGGGTCTCCGCTAAGCCAAAGAGCGCATGGCCTCCAAAAAGTTTACTGCACAACCCCAAATCACATATCCTGTCTATTGCCTGTCCGGTCAATTAGGCAATGTTTTCTGTTTTTAGATCCCTGTGAATTACGCCAATAGCATGCAGATGTTGTAAACCGCAGATCACTTGTTGTACATGGAGCGCGCAGATTAACTTAATGGTCCCCCTAGCTTTCCCCAAAACATCCTCCCAGCTGCCACCAGGGAGATACACCATGACCATGACTGCATAGATCTGGTCCTGGAAGGCTGCAAAGGCCTGCACCGGTAAGGTTTTCCAGTGGTGTTTCCTCACATTTGTTCGTCTCTCCCGCAGGATGTTGTCTATTGGTTCTTGGCAATACTTTAATGGCCACTGGTGGTATTTTGTTCTTGACTGAGCCAGGTAGAAACTATCCCAAAAACACCATTGCCAAGTTCCCCTTGTGGACAATGAACTGCTTGATACAACTATTTTTCATCACGGGCTTGCAACAGTTTCTCTTCTGTCCTCTTTCGAAGGTTGAGGGAACCTGTCCTTGGAGACGCCTGAGGAGTTGATGGTTGTTAGATGATGCTACACTCCAGTTTTCATTCATCAATTTTGTTTTTTTTTATTTTTTCCATGGGCTTCAATCAGTCTTTCGTTTTTCTGTCTTCTGTTCTCCGTCAGGATGTTTGATGGACCTGCCCTGGAGAGCCTGGGACTACTCCCTTGGATGTTCTGTGAGTTGAGGTCTCAGATGATTTCTGTTATGGGTTGATCAGTTCCGCCTTTCACTTTTCGCGTTATCGTCCCTTCTTCAGGTAATATGTTGTTCTTCACCGATGCTAGGAAGGCACAGTCCAAAAGCCAGCGGCCACGCTGGCTAGTCGCACCTGTGGAAGACCTGGTGGTACCCACCACCCCGCACTCGCAAACGATCCTGTTTGGCGGTGGACTCTGGTGAAGACCAATGCCACTTAGACTCCGGTCCCAGTTTCCGCTAGTAACACTCCTCGTGGTCCAAAGGTCCATGACGCAAAACCCTAACACCACCTATGCTACATTTACATGTAACCCTGTATCTTTCTTAGGCCGCATTTACAGAATGCGTTTTCATTGTGTTTTTAAAGACACAGCAATATCCCAAAACCCTTCAATATTACAATGATAGTAAAAGGCATGAATGTTATTGAGATGTGTTTTGGGCAATGTGTTTAAAACACATAGGGAACATATTTACTTAGGCCGTCCGCTTCTACTTCACCGAAATTTGTGCGCCCGGATATCCTGCATGTGTTCCCCACTCGGTCCGACAGGTTCACCACCTTTTGAGTGGTGCAACAAAGTGCTTGGCCTGCGACACAATTGAAAGTTTAAATCCCGGCACTCCGTCCAATCGTTCGGATCGTGCGACTGCACGCGCCCCTAAAATTGTGTTGCTGAAGCCTCAAAGAAGGATCGTGTGTCCAAATTCACAATGCAGACACCTATTACATACCTGTCCAAGCTGTCTGTAATCCCCGAAAAAAGACGACGTCCGACAAAATTGAGCAGTGCACCGTTGGTTAATACCCCATTGGGAAGCTAGCCTAAACCAGTATTGCACACAAGTGCGATTGAATTGTGTTTAAGGGGGCAGCTGGAACTCCTCCTGGGTCCGCAGATGTGTTTTTAAACCTTATGTGTGGTAGTGAGTAATTGTAATAGAAGCTCAAGCACTTCTCATTAAGAGATGAGATTCTCCAATGTCCTTAAAATGTAGTTCAATCCAGGCTTTGGAGGAGATAAATACAAATAGTTTCAACTTTTCACACAATTTGGTCAAGCTGGCTTTAATTTTGGGTCTAACGTGTCCTTTAGATCATGGGTCCTTCAACCACTGAGCGCAGTGAAAGACTGGCTGTGAAACAGCTTGCCTCTGCTTTGCACACCCACTAATGACAGGGATGGGCACCTTTTTGAGCTTGGTTGTCAAAATTCGCCCAAAAAAAACCGAGCATAAATCGGTCGTGTATCACTTGACAAACACATAAGTTTTGTGTATTTTAGTTTTAATACACTATGTAATATTATTTAACTTCTAGGTACTTTCACCCTAGGTGTGTAATTGATCCTACATGTACTGCCCTACTACAGTCTACAACTTAGGTCAGTATATGGGGATTTTCCCATCATCTATTACTATGTGCCAATCACACCATTGTAAATAGATCGTTTACAATCAGACACGTGTGGAATGCTTATCACCTGTGAACTTCCTGTCATGCCAAGTTCACAAGTTTAGTGAGGGCGCAGGCGCCACGTCTGCTCACCTCATGCCCTCACTGGCACGGAGAAGGTGTGGAGGACAGCAATAATCGCATGTTTCGATTTGAAAGAGCGTGCGATATTTCAGGCTTGTACATCCAAACGGACACACAAGCCCTGAATGACTGTCTGCTATCATACAGTGCACGGACCTTACTTACTATATATGAGAGTGGTTGGCCTTCCTTGCCCCTGCTAGGGAGATGTCAGTAATAGGAGGTGCACGGCTGGGACATCAAACAAGGCAGCGCGATGTGACTCTGACTGTGCTGCCATCTCCCCCCACCACCACTATCAAGGAGCTGCAGAGAAGCCTCCTGGGTGTATGCCGGTTCACTCTCCTGCTTTTCCCATGCTGAACCTGATGCTGACTGGAGACACTAGGCACACCAGCTCACACAATGGGGAGGGGCTGGCCCAGGAGGAATAGGAGGGGGAGTGCTGAAGCGCAGTGCAAATCTCTCATCCTCCAGCTACGCACCTGGTCATGTGGATTAAACTTAACTCTCAGGGCAACCGGGGTGTCATGAAAAGGCTACGCGTGTCAGCACTGAACCGGTGTCATAGGTTGCCATCACTGCGCTAGTGATGATGCATCAACGCGACACTGCCGAAAAAAAACATCATAGGGGGTTGCGCGCTCAGAGAGCCATAGACTTGCCTTGTCGGCACTGCAGGACCGGAGGAAATAGAAGAATCCGGAGCCGTGGGGTGAAGAGTACGTGGAAGGTAATGTTTTTTTTTATACGGGCTCGAAGTGGATATTTCATGATGGGGGAAAGGGGAGAACTGCAGAGCACATCTTCTGGGGGGATAAATTTCTGGGAAGCATTTATGGGGGGACACTGCGGCGTCATTTCCATTCATGGGGGCCCTCTGATGCGGGACAATTTCATCATTGTGAGAGGCCCGCTCTGCGGGACATGTTATTGTGAGGGATGCCGCTGCTGGAAATGTTTTTAGTGAGGGGATGCCACGTCTGGACATTATTAGGAGGGTCTGCCGCTGCTGGACATGTTATAATAATACATTTTCCCTTTTTTTCTGTAGCCCCCCGTCATTTATCCAGCATTATAAGGATGGTACAGAGAAAGGATGCTCAGGAAATGGGGATTTTAGACGCATTGTCTGCAGGAATGGGGGCATTTATATAGGTTGGTTTATATGGACTGTGTGCGGGGCACAAAATTGTTCCCGACGCATGAAAAGAGGGTTACCCGGCCCGGTCACTGGTAAAAAAAAAAAAAAAAATGTGCGCAGCCAGTTCCAAGATACAAAAAGGTTGGGAAACACTGCTTTAGATGACTGGTTGGCTGCGGGAAGCAACCTGTATGGAACAGGCAATTTGGCATTCAGTAGGGATCAGGCCTTCCATCCCTTCCCTTTCCCCTCCCAAGTTTGCCTGCTCATTGTTTTGTCATGTCATATTTAACCCTTGTTTCCGGACTACAGGCCGATTTTGGTCCTTTAGGACACGGCCCCATTTTTCAAATCTGCCCTGTGTTTTACTAAAGTGCTTATAGCTTTAAACGCTATAAGATATCCAGGGAAGTGTGAGATTGTTTTTCTCGTAACATATCGTCTTAGTTAAAAATTTTGGATGGCATCTTTTGTGTTTAGTGTGAAAAAAAAACTAATTTGGAAAAAATTTAGAAAATTCTTTATTTCAAAGTTTCTAAATTCTCGACTGCTGAGGCAGAGAGCAGAGGATAGAACATGAGTTAGGCCTGGCTCTTTTGTTCAAATTACATACAATTTTCCACAACGGAAAATGGCTGGCTGTACTGAGACATTTCAGTGAGTCGCTCTGGTATAAAAACCCTTGGTCCACTGAAATTTTCGACCATGACCGGGGTGCAGGATGCCTGGCCCAGGGCGGCAGTACAATGTCATTGAAAGAGGCATCAGGTACCAACCCCCCCCCCCCTCCTCTCCCTGCCTATTTGATGAGTGCCCTAAATGACCAGCACCAACTGACAGATAGCGATATAACAAAGGGACAAACTCCCATAGTTAATGTCCCCGGTCCACCACACAGCGCCCCCATTAAGTAATGGTTGCCCCACGCCCCCCCCACTATGTTAATGTCCCCACACAGCCCCCTCAGTAAGTAATGTCCCCACACCGCCCCCCCAGTAAGTAATGTCCCACACGCCCCTCCATTAGTAATGCCCCCACACAGCTCCGGCCATAAGTAATTCCCACACACCCCCCGCACTATTAATGTCCCCACAGACTCCCTAGTAATAATGTCCCACACCCACCCGCCCCCATAGTAATGTCCCACACACGGACCCCCCCAGTTAGTACAATTCCCCACACCGCTCCCCAGTAAGTATGGGCCCCACACAGACCACTGCCACGTATAGTAATGGCCCACCACCCCACAACGAGCCGCTCCCAGTACGTAATGCCCTCACGCAACAGCCCCCCACATGTAATGGTAAACCCTGTGTTCCCACCAAACAGACCCCCGGTAGTATAATGTCCCCCACACAGAACCCCTGTAGTTCCCCCACATGCTCCCCCAGAGGTCATGTGCCATACAGCCCCCAAGAATCCGCCACAGCCCCCTATAATAATGTCCCCACCACCACAGGTAAGCCCACCAGCAGTCGTCATAGTATCTCCGTCCGCTGCCCCATACTCCCCCACTAACTAATGGTGCAGCTCGGCACTACTGTTTCCCCCGAAGTTGATGTGGACCTATGACTGCATCAAAAGGGCCGTCAGCCTCTGGGAGTCTTATTTCTCCCGGAGGCTGTCAGCTACTGCTGGAGTGACAGTAATATCCTGTTCTCACACGGATTCTGTGTCCCTGAGAGAACGGATATCATAATGAGGAGGAGGATGCCCAAGCAGCAGATTGTCCTGCTGCCCCGAAGGAGATCCGCGGCACCGGCCAAAAGATTTTTTGACCTATCGAAGCCCCTGTCTACCTAATATCAAGCATGATCAATCCAGGACACTTATTTAGATCCAGTCATGTTACTGTGGTAATCTCTTTTATTTTAATCCACGGTCCTCCTTCTGCTAAACTCGCGTTTTAACATTGTGCTAATGAGGTGGGGTGAGTTACCTCCCATGCTCACAGCAGTGTTACAATGTCCTTTGTTGTCCTGCTGATTCGGAACACCCCAAACCTGTACCT
The DNA here is from genome assembly GCA_019512145.1 of Engystomops pustulosus. Lineage (NCBI taxonomy): Eukaryota > Metazoa > Chordata > Amphibia > Anura > Leptodactylidae > Engystomops > Engystomops pustulosus. The sequence continues at coordinate 58,591,136 of CM033646.1, forward strand.
CAATCTGTTATATGTGTCTCAATAAGTGGAACCAACAAAAAGCACCTGAGTATAGAACGCAAAAGAAACTTGATATCTATTGGAAACCAGTTTGGATCTCATACCCCAACCTGCATCTGATTCTGTTCTCTTGGACTGTCACGGGTGGTCCCGCGCAGCCATGTGCTCGGATTGTGGGCACCACTCTTACCCCTCCCTGTGTCTTTGGGTCCCTCGCTCTTCCTCAACACGCTCCCCAGCCTAGGTCACGCCGACGTACCCCTAGGGCACGGGCAGTCCCAACGACTCAGGATTTTCAAGGCAAACGCACAGCTGATTTGCGTGCGTACTTGCCAGGGTTTTCTAAAACCGAGCCGATCCAGGATGCTACCGTGCCCGAGCCTAGAAGCGGTCATGTCCTGGGTTCCCTTCCCTGCCGGCGTTGACCATATTCGTTGGGTGACTTTGAGACCTGACCTCTGCTTCTGTCTCGCGTGCCGCTCTCGACTTCCCTGTTCCTGACGTGTTTCTGGGCCTTATCACGATTCGTACTGCTACCTAACCCCGCCTTGTTTGCCCTCGTGGGCTATCGCACCTGTGGAACGACCGGTGGACCGCCGCGAGCAAGACATCCCTCTTTGCGGAGGGTTTCTGTGATAGAACAGGTGCTCACTCCCTGTGTGGTGCCAGGGGGTTCACACCCCGAATCCTGACAATGGCCCTGTAACCCTGATCCTAGTTAGTAAAACAGCTTTGCGCTGGTGTGATAGAAGGCTAAGCGTATAAGCCACCCTTCCCTGAAAATTTCTGCTTATTTGGCATACATATAAAAATATTTTATAGGGATGAGTGTTTCCATATGTAATTATAAAGGGGTACACCTGTGCACACCGACAGCACTTCTATCCCAGGCAGTGGTGATGTAGTTTTAATGGTGAAACAACGACTATGATAGTTTCCCTTTAGAGCAACTCCAGGGACAGACTTTTTCAAGCGTCTGAAAGCAGAATATTCTATAGTTGACCCATGGCAACCATGACACTCAGCTTTCCATTTAACCAGTGCTCATGAAATCTTTTAACTGGGAGCCCTGATGGTTGCCATGGGTATAACAATATTCTGACTTGCAACATCTTGAAAAATCTGCCCCCACAGTCTAGATGACAAAAAGAAGTAGGAACGAAATTAACTAAGCGGTTTTATGACTATTATGGGACTTAGGCATCGTGAACGAAAAGATGTAGTAAAATACAATAGTGCTTCTGCCATGTGGCACGTTAGCAGATATCTGGAAGTATCAGTAATAATTCACTTTCGAAGTGTAGGAAAGGGGACGCCAGGCTTCAGAGGATCTGCGGGTAACCGAGAACGCGTAATAGATAAAGGGATGGAAATAAGAAAAGATTGCTGATAGAAATCATGCATAGTGCATTGGGTCAGGGAGAGCACGGTCGGGGGAGTGGCGATCGGGGAGGGGGAGCATCCATAGCCGTGTAAAGCTTGAGGCGGGGAGTGTGATCTGTGTGAGGTTGTTTAATGAAAGAGCAAGTCTGTGGTTAAACCACGCACGAAGTCGACAAATTCATGTGAAAAGGGTGATACCCATTTTATATCACATATTTGAAGTCATAGGCCTCTAATATTCTAAGATCGTTTCTGTCATTTACGTGCATACATATCTCAGAAGTATTAAGTGGATGATTCACTACCTGCTTCCTCACGAACCTAGAAGTGTCCCGGATCCAGTATAAGCATGGGTCTATGCTATGCTATCGCTTGCTAGCTAACTAGGCAGTGACAGCGGGCCGCTTCCTTCATGTAGCCACCAGGGGCACTATTGTCCTTTTGCTGGAAGATAACGCATGCTAATTTATGCAAATCATCTGTTGTTCTCGTGCTACTGTTTCAGTTGAATAGTTAGAGAATTTAAAAAAACCAAAAAGTGTGAACAAAGCCTCCTGGGGGACACTACAGTTTAGTGTAAAAATATTACGAAGTTAAACCATATATTGTCAGTGTATGTAATTAAATAACTGTGGACTTTGTGGTCATAAGTCTTTCTTCTGTGCATTGGACCAAGAATATTAAGAAGCATATTAAAACACATGAAACGCCAACAAGGAAAGGGCAAATGATTTTTTTTTTTTTGGCAACGTTAGGTTTAGGGCTCTATTCCGCTTTCTAAGGAGGTATGTTTCTCACGCTGCTGGGTTGTCATGATAAGAGGGGAGCTTGGGTGGTGGGGACATGACTTAGGGTACATAAGAGGAGAGCGGCTGTGGGGGTAGAATAAGAGGGGGGTTTAATGTTGAGGGGAGTTGGGGCACAATTTCAGTGGGGCTACAATGTGACAGAGAGAGCCTGGATAACACAGTTGCAATGTTTTCAAAGTCGAATATTTCTAGTTTGCCACAGCAACCATCACAGCTCATCTTTCATTTTACCAGTGCTCATGAATATTTTAAATGGATCAGTTAATAAGTTTCAGGGCAACATAGAAATATTCTGACTTTCAGACCAGCTGGATAAATATGCCCCATGTGAAGGGGAGATAGGGGGAGCAATGGCAAAAACATTCCCATCTTTCATCCCTCTTTCTGTGCTTTGAACATTGGGATCTATGCAAGTGGTGCATTGAACTTAGGCTCGTTCACATAATGCATGTACCTTGTATTTTTAAACTCAAACAGCTAACGGAGATTTCCTAATACACATTTGCTGTACATTTACATAGACCAAACGCAAAATGCTGAACTATCTAGTCTAGATTTCTGCTTTAGTCAAACTAGTGGCGCGATTTGGGCGAACTTTAGAGATTTTGTGTCCGGCTCTGCCTGAAAACTGGCAAAGAGACTAATTAATTTGCATTAAACATAAGTTAAGTGATGTTAACACATTGGTTAACATTGACAATTATGCAAACACAAATTATCCTCAGGAGTTCTAGTGTAAGCGCATATGAGACTTGATATGTGCACTCTTATCTGTTTTCCTGTTCGCTCTTCCCTAAAATCCTAACGATGTAAGCTTAAGAATTCGAGAAACTGTTGTCACCGACCTCCTCAATTAGCAACACACACTACATAGAGTGTGAACAGTGCCCTGTAGGTGTCCTGTAAACACCGTCAATAGAAACTTTATACTGTTAAACCGTTTGTACTATTATGGTGGGAAAATCTAGTTCTCTACATAATCGGCAGTAAGGGCCGCGTAAGCATCAAATGACGTGACTTACTACGAATTTAATCAGTGACCGTTATGGTCCATCTTAACAAAACCACCATACCCACAACCCCAAAATAACGTGTAGGATTCTTTTGCTTCTAAAACATAGGCATGTCCTGTCAAAGCCCAAAGCTCGCTCCCTCGCCGCCCAGCTGCTAACATCTTAATCCTGCTCCCTTCTGCCGCTATCCTCCCTGCTCCGAAACTGTACAATGCGCCTGTGATGTAATGCCCAACAAGCTTCACAGGAACACCACACATGCCCGCTACAGGAGTCAAAATTTGCTTGACTATAGCTAATAGAGTAACAGTACTAGCCGCCGCGCTGATTCTAGCCTTTTGTGCCTGAGGGCAATAAGTAAAATGCTGCCCCCCTCCCCCTACCAAAGATGCTACCTTACACACTAGTACAGTAGACACAGACATTAGTGACATTCTAGTACTACAGTGATGATCTGCTCCATCACGATAGAGACTTCTTTTCACGATTCTCTCCTGCCCATCGGTTTATCTCCGCTAAATCACAGTCAAATTCCAGCTCCATGCATGCACATCTCCACATGTCGCTCCTGAAAAAACCAAGTCACTTACAGTATAATGGATGGCTGTGTGCCTAAATACTCAAACCTGAAATCGGGGGTTGGAACGGCACCTATGCATAGGATCTTTATGAAGGAGTAAGCTCAGAAGGCGCGTTGATGGTGAAGAAGCTAAACACAATCATGTTTTATACTTCTTCCTCACCCGCAGATTGCTTGCTTCATGTCGCCTTTCCAGTTAACCTAAATAACATAGTACCTCCACCATTCCCTACATAAAACATGCCCCAAAGAAATTATATGGTACACACCAGAATAAAGACACACAGCGCGACTACGTAAAGAACAGTTCCCCTAGAGTATTGATTACCGCCCCATACAACCCAATTAAGTTAATAACACCGGGCTCAAAAGCCACACTGTTTACTTAAACTAAATCCACCACTATATACAGTACTGCGAAGCGCCCATGCAGCCTCCCCCCATATGCACGAGCTTCCCCTCCACAGTGCCCAGAGGATGCATTGACATGTCCTCTCGCTTCTAGGGACAGCTATCTTTTCCCCGTGTACGGAGGTAGGTGCTCCGCCCACGTGTGTGGCACAGGAAACACTCCGTTGCGGCCATTTCGGCCTATACGAAAGTATAGGGGAGTAAGTGTCATGGCTGCAAGCTAGCGTCGTACAATCCCCCGGCCCCCGTGCACGGTTGAGTGGCAAATGGCCTGCCAGGGTGACCTGGTCAGTTTGTGGATGGCCATGTATAGGCTGTCCCATACCCTACCATTTAAACAAGCAATCTTCCAATATATTTTTTAAAACAATAACCTGTAACGACCTTTTCCACGTTTTATCCCTGAACGTGTGTGAGCGTGTACCTTGGTTGTCATGATGCTGGTTGTACCTAATTTTTCTCTATAGGTGTAATAATACTTTTACATTCTCACTGCTAGAATGAATCTCGAGGTCCCCCCTCTTCTCCTATATGGGTATACAACTCAGTGTCACTTACAGTGTTCGCAAAGAAGCTCAAGTGATCGGCGATCAAGTATACTGATTGTCTGCATGACCTAGTACCCTAGCCTCCGCATATGTAACTTGATTGTCTACTGACTGTTCAATCCTGCTCGCTGTGCTTTTCATTTCTACCATCGATTGATTCGCCTCTCTGCGTATTCGTTTAAGTCTGTGATGAATTATTCCTGCTTGTGTCCGACTACCACATCTGTAACCTCTTCACTGTGTCTAGCCCATTTCCTTGTGTGGCCTTCATATAATTTAACTTATATGTAGATAAATGATTTATATGGGAAATTCCCATATTCTGCATTTGCTATTGAGAATTAAATTCTCGATTTAAATTTTTTTCTTACAGTATTGTAATGGGAGGTTTCACTTTTCTAAGTGGAGCACCAAAGTCCTTAATTTCTCTTCACATCACTTGCCGGATAAAACGCTGACTATCCAACACTTCAAATTAAGTACTTTGTCCGGATTTGATCATTAAACCTTAATGGGAGTGTATATACGCTGTCTCCCGACTTACATACGACCCCTAGATAACAGACGGGCTCCCCTGCCCCCTATGACCTCTGGTGAAGCCTCTCGGTTGCTTTACTATAGTCCCGGCTTCAAGATCAGCTGTAATGTCTGTTATGAATCCTTATTGATAATCTCGCTGTCCCCATTACAAGCACAAAAATTTGAAACTCCAATTCTGTGGGAAAATGGTTTTTTTGTCTGGAGCTACAATTATACATATACAGTTTGCGACTCCATACCAAATTCAACTTATAACAAACCTATGGGGGGGATGGTTGTTTGTAGGCAGAGCATCTCATGTGGATAGGACATCAGTGTAAGCTGCAGAGCATTTCACGTGGAAAGGACATCAGTGTAAGCTGCAGAGCATCTCATGTGAAAAGGGCATCAGTGTAAGCTGCAGAGCATCGCATGTGGATAGGATATCAGTGTAAGCTGCAGAGCATCTCATGTGGATAGGATATCAGTGTAAGCTGCAGAGCATCTCATGTGGATAGGACATCAGTGTAAGCTGCAGAGCATCTCATGTGGATAGGACATCAGTGTAAGCTGCAGTGTCACATGTGGATAGGACATCAGTGTAGTCTGCAGAGCATCTCATGTGGATAGGACATCAGTGTAAGCTGCAGAGCATCTCATGTGGATAGGACATCAGTGTAAGCTGCAGTGTCACATGTGGATAGGACATCAGTGTAGTCTGCAGAGCATCTCATGTGGATAGGACATCAGTGTAAGCTGCAGAGCATCTCATGTGGATAGGACATCAGTGTAAGCTGCAGAGCATCTCATGTGAAAAGGGCATCAGTGTAAGCTGCAGAGCATCGCATGTGGAAAGGACATCAGTGTAGTCTGCAGAGCATCTCATGTGGTTAGGACATCAGTGGAAGCTGCAGAGCATCTCGTGTGGATAGGACATCAGTGTAAACTGCAGAGCATCTCATGTGAAAAGGGCATCAGCGTAAGCTGCAGAGCATCGCATGTGGAAAGGACATCAGTGTAGTCTGCAGAGCATCTCATGTGGATAGGACATCAGTGTAAGCTGCAGAGCATCTCGTGTGGATAGGGCATCAGTGTTAGCTGCAGAGCATTTCATGTGGATAGGTCATCAGTGTAAGCTGCAGAGCATCTTATGTGGACATAGTCTATTGAGTCTGAGACCTACGGGGATTTAATACCAGCTTTCCCCACTTACAACGACCCACTTAATCACAGAGCAGGGGCTCCCCTGCCACACTCAAAACCAGTCTGGGTCGGAGCTCTCTGGTGGCTGACTATGGCCTAAGGCGTCAAATCACTGGAAGTGTCCTTTCATAAAGCCGTGGAATCTCGTCCCATTACAGCAAAATTTTGAAACTCGGTACCACGCCTAAGACGCTGTGGATAAAATTGGTTTGTTGCGCTGGACCTACAGTAAAACATATACAGTGCGACTTCCAATCAATTCAACCTAGAACAAACCTATTGCAAGGGGGATCGGTGTTTTGTAGGGCCACCTTGGATCATGTTATGCTATATGCTGTATTGAAATGCCGAAATAGACTTAAATTGGAAAGTTCTTGTCTTGAGCCGCTTTGAAATGTACTATTGACAAAGTAATGCTGCCCTGCGGCCTGAGCAGATATTTTAAGTTGTAGTATATAAGTTTATGGTTTTCTGGCACGCGACAAAACCTCTATAAAAATGCGCTATTTAAAAACAAAAAAAAAAAGAACCACACTATGGACACTTATCCCGTTTTAACCTGGTGACGCCCGTATACATCTACATGAGGTCCCCCTAGGGTAACCTGTCGGAAACCAGTATTTTTTCTTGGTTTACCATGTTTTGTGCAGGAAAGCAACGAGGAGATGCAATTAATTCAACACATATTGCACAACAACTTCTCCAATTACTTGATGGAAACGGGTGCCAGGTAGATCTCACTAACTGACACCTCAACCCTCCAAGAAGGTCTGCCCACCCTCAGAAAGAATTTTCCACAATTCCCCTATTTCAGGCCAAGGTAAGTAAAACTTGGGGTTATTTCCCTCTGAGGATCTTGAGTCAGGATCAAGTAATGCATTTGTTGGTATATATAAATGTATTTGGTTTCCTATTACATTTAGCTCCTTTGCAATTCATAAAAATGCCTTTTCTTTTCTCCCCAAATAGACTTATGCTGTGACATTTTAAAGTAAGTGCCCATATCATGTGAATTTTTTTTCCTTCCGCTATATAAACATATTCAGCACTGACTATCATTCCCTATGTCTCCTTGAACGCAGATAAGTCATTCTGTCTCTAAGCATTCATGTCTTTTTCCTGCTTTGCGTTCCATTCAGAGTCAAATCTGCCCTCTGCAGTTATCCAGTCCTTACCCTAATATCAGAACGACAACAGGAAGGAGGGATCGGGATACCAATGCCATGCTTGAGTTTTGATCACGAAGTAACCTTGATATTAATAGCCTTGCATAGCCCCCAGCACTGCTTAAGCCTTTACCGGATGACTGGACTAGTACTACTCGGATCAGTGGGATGATAATGCAAATCAGCTCTTCTTCAATGGAGATGCTCTTGAAATGTTTGTTGTGCCGTTCCAAAGGCCATCTTCTCTAGATTGTTACGCCCCATACCCCTTCCTAATGCATCCTTACCACATTCCTCTATAGGAAAACTGAGATAATTCTTGCGCTATACCACTTGAGCAGCTTTTTGTCAGATCTCTTTGAAGTGTCCCGTTACATCCTGCAGTCCGTAATTGCATGGCTTGGTACCGGATTATTTCTAAGGAAATTCAAATTATGCCGACTGTGAAAAATTATATCCAGCACTTGGGATACTGCCTGGCCAATAGGCAAGTGCATTGGGAGAGAATGAGGTTTGCATCTCTGCTTATGGGAATGGTTAGACTTTTGTTCAATACAGGTAAGATTGATCATTTATCATTCGGATCTGCTTGCCGTTTTGTGCGGTTAGTGTGGCCTAAAGGAAATCTACCCACCGCGGATCAAGGTACTGGGTAAAGCCAAGCACACTTAGTGCTGGTAATTACCACCCCTCTGGCAGATCAGCTTCCTCTTTTTATTTCTAATGCCTTGTTTTAAAAAAGAGAATGTGTCACCCCCCCACAAAGACCCCACCGAAATGAACTCTATAATCCCCACCCCATCCCCTTTCTAGATCTGCCCATTTTTTTTTTGTAATGTGTGGGAAGTTGTGTTTACAGATCCACCTCTTACCAAATAAGGTATCCCTTGGCGCTGGAAGTCGGCTTTACATAGGGGGCCCTGCTGACACTCCCCCAACTCGCCGCCCGGCACATCATGTATATTGCGTAAATCAGCCGGCTCTCTGCGGCAACACTGACACAGCTGCGGACATACGACTTCTTATCCATAACATTGGCCGCCCGGCTTGCGCGCACTGACCCCGAAACTGCGGCTGTGGCAGCTTATTCACATTCTGTTCAATAAGCAACTGCGTCACGGCCCGCAATGGGAATAATCAATCTGTTACTAACAACAACCAAGCTTTCCCAACATAATTTTTTTTTAAATTGGCAAATATAAAATGGGCTTGGTAGAAAGATTATGGGGGCATATTTGTGGGGGTCTTTTTTGGGTGACATCCTCTTTTCTAAGGGGTATCTACAAAACGGCAAGTGCATCACCATAGGTCCATCTTTTTTCGGCAGATCCCCACAACAAGGCAGGCAATTATGTCACTCTGGCTTGTTCCTTTACGTGTTAAGATGATTGTGTAACTTAGCAACCGATCTGCCAAACACTGATGACACCTGTGTGGCATCCATATTCTTTTCAAGTTCCATATAGCTAATGTTAGGCTGAGCCACAAACATGGGCAACTATCTGATGTCGAATCTTGTGGCGCTTTCAATTCACAAGACCCCGGTGTTATATTATCCTTTACAAAGTCCAACATTTTAGGATTGGAAAACGTCGGCAAACGTTCCCACTTCACACAAACGGCCAACATAATTGTTGGCCATTACTGAAAGTGCATGATGAGTGCTCCGGACGTAACCACCTCTTTCAAAGTGCTGGGTGTTCAGCTTTAATCCAGTAAAGGCTATCTAAGAACTGTAACCTTTTCATTCGGATGTTCGCCTCAACCCGCGGCAGCACCTAAGAGGGCCTGCCCTGCGCGCGCGCATCTTTAAAAAACGCCCTCTACTGTGACGTACTTTGAGGTGTGCCGGCTTGGTGCATAGACAGACTTGGCATATAGATATTTACCGTAACATGTCAATTCAAAAAAAACTTTTAAAAAATCGGGGAATCTGTTTTTTTCAAAACCTAACCGTCAAGTAAAATCATAAACAGGTTTCGTGTCTAACATGGCCATAGAACAGAAAGGTTGACTCGGCTTATACTGTCATGTATTTAATAAGTGCCTAGTGCCATTTTGTTTTGCGCGGCTTCAACGTTGTCCAACAAGACTTGGGTGGTGTCGCACAAACCGCTGTACTGCAAGACACCTAAAAAAAAAGATGTAGCACACTTCCAGAGACAGTGGGCAGTGATGGAAACCCGATGAATTGAATACCTATGCACCAGTATATTCATAATCTGGCTACCCTGCCACGCAGATGCAAAACTTCACTAAATCTGCGCCCAAAAATGTCATCTAGTAGCAAAATATAAACACAATACTGGATGTCTCATGAACTACACACCATAAGCGGCCAAAATGTCTGAATTGCAACTTTGTGTCGCCATGTTTGCCGCCAAATTAAATTTATTAAGAAAATGTGATCAAAAGCTGTAGAGTTTTCAAATGGCAGCAATGAAACAGCACCCCATTCCCACAACCATGACCCCTCATTACACACTTGATTATGAAAAAGTCACCGGGGTCAGAATATGGCATGCTTTCTTTTTTAAATGCCAGTTACAAGACATAAATGAACTAATAACTTTGGCACTTCTGCGATTGTAGGAGACAAACATAAAGAAAAGATAGGGGCATATTGACTGCACAGTGACACTGTAAAAAGAATGCAATCCCAAAAAAAAAACCCGAAATGGCGGCAGATGTTTTTGTCTTGTGTAATGTGGGAATTGTTTTCAGCTTTCCTAAAGCATTTCCCTAACTTAAAGGGACAACCTGACTTACAGACAACCCCTAGCTACATTGAGACCCCTCTGCCCCCCTATACCCACTGGTGAACTTTCTGAATGAGCTTTACTATAGTCCTAGCTTGCAATAATCGACTTAAGTTGTCTGTAATAAGCTTATATAATCCTTGAACCGCAAAAAAAAAATCCACGGTCACTGGTACAATCAATATTTTTTTTCTGAACTACAACATGAAATATACAGTTCCACTTACATACATATCATTAAACCAAACCATAAAAACTATCTTGTACAGGGGCCCCTTGCCTTACATGTGCTAAGAATATTAAATTGGTACCACTGGAGAAAATACAATGTGAGTGGTCCTCACAGATAACAAACCCTCATAAATCACTGTCAACGTTAAAATCTAAAAACGTTGACGCGCTTGTGGAAAACCCGTGAAAACTGGTTTTAGAACAGCACATGCTAATGTTTTTGGCTTAGTTCTGTACTTTTGCCAAATGGTGCTTGTTTAAAAGGGGCTTTTTCTTAATTCTACAGAATTTTTATTCGAAAAAGAATGGTGTAGTTTTCTTTTGGTACACATGCATTAATTACATATCTTTTATACCAGTGGATGGCCAACCTTTTTGGAGATAAGAGTTGCCCAAATTGACATCAAACGAACCCATTTATTATGTCCAAAGTGCCCCCGACATGACAATTTAAGGCAGTAACTGTTAATCCCCTGCTGTATCCACAGGTTTCAAATCGTTTGGCGGGTCTTGAGTTTGCCCAATAAAATAGAAACTGGTGGAAAATTTAGATTTTAGCTCCCTCCGGGTTCCTGAAATACGGAGAATCGCTTCCCAAGTCAGGGACTCCAACCTAATCTTCTCTATCCAAAACTCTTGTGTTTCTGCTGTAACCTGGCACCAATATGGCACGTCCTCGGGCTGTTATTGGACGAACGAGGAATCCTTGAGTCCTATCTGTCAACCTGTGTTGGGGTGAAGGCCTGGGTGCCCACAGAAAGAGCTCTGAGTGCCACCTCTGGCACCCGTGCCTATGTTTTTCGCCACCATGGTTTTAATACCATTGTATATTGAGTGACCTAATTGACCTAACTGTCCTACTATGTATGGTGATCGCTAAATCATTTCCATCTACATCTAATTATAATTATATCCGCGTGAAGCAGCTGTGTATGAAAAAGAGACATTCTAGTCTGAAAAAACAGTAACTCCAGATTGTACTGAGTGGCACTAATATACGATATGGGAGCAATTGGATAACCGCCATCTGTGCTAGACTAGTTCTGCTGTAATAGTGCCCGTCCCATGGCTCTTTCAACTGCAATTGTCCCAAAAACTGACTTAGCACTTCCTCTACAATGGTTGTACATGTCAGTCAGGGCTTAAAGGAACCCGTCAGGTAAGTTTTTCCCTCCCAAACTGGCTCCAGCTGTACAGCCCTTTCGCTCTGGAGATCCTCACTAAGCTTTGACTGAAAAGTCAGGTTATAAGCTTTTAAAACTGAGAGAGCATATACATTTACAAACCTATCACAGGGGCGAGAGCAGCGTCACTAATCATACGTCACCTCCTAATCCCATACTGTGGATTGTGATATACGGAAGGGTAACTCACTGGTCCTCATTGTGATTATTTAATGGATAGGGAAATATGGATAATGCTAATAGGTCCTATTTGACATGCCCCCGCGAAGGACATTTATAACTGTTATGATAGTAGCCAACTTCACTGGCTATATCTCCTGATCCCTGGCACTAAAAAACATATTTAACAGCAGAATCCCATTAATATGATATATAGGATTTTGTATGGATTGCTTCACCAACCCAGAGCAACCCCCATATTCTATGTACAAAAAATTTTGATTTGAATAAATTGCTTTCTATTTCTGATTACTTACTTTAAGTGGATTTTTTCTATTCTTTTAGCATTCAGTTTAATGGCATACAGAATTGTGTTGTAGTGCCGTCGGTGTTTCATAACGATATAGGTCGCATTGACCAAGTGTGTCACCTGAAGGCAGAATGTAGAAGAAGCTGCAATGGAAAGATTTCACTTGCCCGCAAACCGGTGCACCGTACCACCACCCTCGGCTCTGTAAGGCTAATACATGTAGCCTAAACCTGGCCGAAGTGGTAGATTAAATAATTCTAAAGTACCAATATTTATAACATACGGGTACTCTCTTTGTTAACCTTACTACTTATTGAAAAAACTTTAATCAAAAAAAATATTATAATTTTTACTTTTGTATCATTTTGGCAAATTTTATAATGAATAAAATATTAATTACAAAACTATCATAGCCACATGCATGAGAAAACAAAGGTAAACATGTATGAAAAAATATGTAAGCTTATACAGAGATATTGGCTCAGATTTACTTACCCGGATCCATTCGTATCCAGCGCCGGTTCTCTTGCTGTGGTTCGGGTCCGGGTGCGGATTTCACTAAGGATTCCCTCGACATCCACCAGGTGTATCTGCTTGCGCTGAAGAGCCATCAGAAAGCACTGAGTTCCCAACCTATCAGTGGGTCTGAAAGGTACTGGCGTGTCGAGACGAAACACTGTTTTTATTTATATTCATGTGAACTGCGCCGTTGCTTCCAATCCCCACCAGGTTTTTGTAAGGCGGTTGGGCTCATGATGGGATGTCTCTGCAACCGGTATGGCTCATGTATAACGGGATGTTTTCCTGCATTGGTTGGCGTCTGGTAATAGCTGGATGTTCAGCGAGCCGGTTGGCGTCTGTATAAGGGATGTACTCTGGCAGCAGTTGGCCTCATGTCATAGGGATTTCTGCAGCATTGTGGCTCAATGATAAGGGATGATTCTCAAGCAGGCGGTTGGCGTCTGTATAGAGATGTTCTGCTAACGTTTGGCTCCATGTAGAGGGATGTTCTTCTGCCAGCGGTTGGCTGCAATGTATGGGATGTTCTGCGAGTTGGTGCAAGGTGCTCTATTGGTGTTTCTCGCATTGTTTGGCGTCCTGTATATGGATGGTTCTGCAAGCGGTTGGCGTGCCGTATGGATTGTTCACTGCAGCGGTTGGCTCATGTATGGGGGATGTCTGCTTGTCGGTTTGGCTCATGTATGGGGATGTTCTGCAGCTGTTGGCATGTGTATAGGGATTTCTGCGGCGGTCTGGCTCCTGTATTAGGGAGTTCTGCATTGGTTGTGTCGTATGGGATTTCGTCAGCGGTTGTGCTCATGTGTATAGGGACTGTTACTGTCAGCGGTTGGGCATGTGGGTATAGGAAGTTCTCAGCTGGTTTGGGCATGTGTATAGGGATGTTCTGCAGCGGTTGGCAATGTGTATAGGTGGATGTTGCTGTTCTGCGTCGGTTGCACATATTGTAACAATGGATTCTGCAAGCGTTGGCTCTGTTAGGGATGGTTCTGGCAGTATTGGCCGTCTGTATGGTGATCTTTCTGCATTGGTTGCGTCTGTAGAGGTGTTCTGTCTCAGCGGGTGGCGTCTGTATGGGATTTTCTGCACTGTTGGCTCATGTATGGGGATCTTTCTGTCCAGGTTGGCTCATTATGGATGTCTGCTGCAGGTTGCCATGTAGGGGATTTCTGCGCAGCGGTTGCAATGTGTATAGGGATGTTTCTGCAGCGTTTGGCTCATGTTAGGGATGTTCCTTGTTGGCGTCTGTAATAATTGGATGTTCTGCGCGGTTGGCGTCTTAATAGGTATTTTCTGCAGCGGTTGCAGTGTATAGGGATTGTTCTGAGCGGTTGGCATGTTGTATAGGATGTTCAGCAGCGGTTTGGCATGTGTATAGGATGTTCTGCTGCAAGTTGGCTCATGTAAAATTATTCGGCATAGAACAACATTGTCAGGAGATTCCGACCAAACGGGTTGGCAGCCGAGAAAAAAGAAAAGGGAGAAAACGAATAGGGAGAAAACAGAGGAAGACAGCAGGTAAGGAACAGAGAGCGATAGGCGATCCCAGTTGAGAGAACGATACAGACCGGAAGAAGAAGGACGTGAACAACAAAGCACCGACAAGCGCAAGGGGTAGAAAGAGGGAGCACTGAAGAATATATTAGTGATACAGTAGCAGTACACCAATAAAGGGATAGCGGACGGAAAAAAGGAAGAGATACGAGTAAATAGGGGATACATAAAGGCAACGGGGAAAAAGCCGGACAGTCAAAAGTCTGAGGGGGCAAGTAGGAAAAACGAGGGAAGAAAGAAGGGGGAACAGGAAGGAAAGAAGAATCAGAAAAAAAGAAACAGCAAGTGGGTGGCAAGGAGGAAAATAAACGGTGTCGCGAGAGCACGGCGTAGGGCCAAACGAGGAATGGGGTAAGAAATGGAGGGGAAGTACGAGGTGCAAAGACATAATAAAGAAAAACGCCCTAAAAAAAAAGGACGGAACACAAGAGGAAGCGAGTGAAATAGGGAACGGGAAAGGAAAGTAATAGGAGGTAGGAAGAAGGTAAGAGGAGCGAGAGGAAAAGGAGTAAGCAAGGAGACTGGCGGAGGAGAGCAGGAGACGAAGAACGTAACAGGGAAAGGTTCGGGAAAGGGGGCGAACCAAGGGTGACAAGGTCAGGCAAACAAAGGCAAAAGGATCTAGAAAGAGAGCCGGAGAAAAACAAAACGCAAAACAATAACAAAAACTCGGCAGGGTCGAAAACTACTAGAAGGAAAAGCCGGGTATTTTCTCAGCAGTTTGGCGTCTGGTATAGGGATGCTTCTGCACGGTTGGGCCTGTATAGGATGTTCTCTAGCGATTGTCGTCTGTATAGGATGTTTTCTGCAGCGGTTGGGTCATGTATGGGGATTTTCTGCAGCCATGGCATCTGTTTGTAAGGATGTTCTCACCGTTGGCTCATGTATGGGAGGTTCTGACGCCGTTGGCTCATGGATGGGGTGTCTGCTGCATCCGGTGGGCTCTGTATAAGGGACATACTCTAATGTGAAATTATCTATTTTTTTTATTTACAGGGAATTACCATTGTTTCGGTCCATTGTAAGCTTATAGACAGGGGGGAAGAACCTCCTGACTGTACTACTAATACTGCTGGATCCATTTGTTCTGCTGTCATGACCCGTTAAGCAATAATTTGTATACGGCTCTCGCAGAATTATATTTTAACAGTATTGGCGGCTTATATGGCCTCATCAGCCAAAAAGCTTCCTGACCCCTGATGTAGAGGTCCTCCACTCAGTACCCAACTCAATTTTTTCCTTTTGTATGGTCCCAATCAGCTGGGACGAGCAGTAAGCAAACGCCTAGGGCGCCTTGTCTGGGCATTAACTGGAGGCATGGTGTAGGACTGTGCTACCTTTTTAATAATACATGTGCTGGTAGGGCAGGGATGTAACTACCTAAGTAAGCAAGCCATAACTCGCTATGGTCCTCGCGGTGTCAGGTTCCTCACATCTGATCTTATACTAAAGAATAGAGATGTTCCACTATTACTGGTAAATGCAGCTGAGTCTCTGGCCTTGAGGCGAAGTGTTAAGTGTATTGTCCATTATATGCCTGTTTAATGGAAGGATTCAAGCTTGGTTTGGACCCATGGAGCTGTCATCTTCACAAGGGCATGTTATAAAGCCGCCTTGTGGCCGAAAAGTTCTAATATCTTCCTGATAGCAGGAGGAATCAGTGTCCTGAGGCAAGCTGCCCTGACACCTAGAGCAGAGCAAGCATTCCACCATTAGGACTCTTGCTCCAACACACTTAGCCCAGCATGAAGCTATCGTACCAGTCTGCTTGCACACCTTCCGAGGACCTGAGCTCCAACCAGATATCTAACATCCAAAATATTTACACAGGCATTCAATCAAGATGCTTCTTAGGTGACACCCTTGTTATCTCACTTGATCTCGTGGGCTTTTCCGAAATGCTACTTTGAGTCCTTTGCGGCCTTGGGTCTCTCTTTCCACTTTCGTGCCAGTGAAACAAGTCCACCCCGGTATATGTTGGGTGGGCAATAGTCAATTATATGAGGAAAATGCATAGTTTTTTTATCTATGGGACTTTTTTTATGACAAATAGCCCCCCAGCCCATGTCTAAAAATGCTGCACTGGTTGGTCCAATGAATTCAAGTTATTAAGTATCCACCTGTTTACACAAGTCTCACCAAACAGTGTCCAGGATGGGAATCCTTGTATTATAGCTAAAGATATAGAATACACCATTTATCATTGTAGTTCGCTACCTCTGTTGTTTGTTGTTGTGGCACAAGTTTTCTTATTTAAATCTCAAGGTGCCGTCACGTGTAATTTTTGATGCATTTTAAACGCCGTCGAAAAACACGATGTTGTGCAGAGCTGTTACAGGGTTGTTTTTCTTCATTCTGAAAAGTGTAAGCAGGTATGATTTTAACACAACCTGCTTACACACTTCCGCAATGAAAGGTAAATGTTTTTCAGAAGTCAGCAATACGCCATGATAATATTAAAACTGCTTTGTAAAAAATGCATCACAAATGGTCATATGTTGAGTTGCACCCTCAGTATTTAGTTTTGCTTTTTTTAGAGCTGCAATTTGCCATTGTTATTTTTTGGCTATTTTAAAACCATCTAACTCCTCAATGTACCACATAACGTACTGCCACTATTAACACTAAATTCAAGAGTGAGTGCAATCCCTGTCTCTTTAGTTAACTTCATAATTTGTATCTGAAAGTTCAACTGCTTGATTTAAAAATGCCTACATGAGCCGATGAAAGACATTTGACAAGCTTGTTGGAATTGCAAAAAAAAGCCAAACCAGCAAATGGCAGCCATAAAATATTCCCTTTACTCCAAAACACGTTCACCGTTTTATAAGGGAAGATGTAAAGATGGCAAATGGACGTAGCGCTGAAGCCAAAAGGGTCAGTGTAAACAATCCTTCTAAGTATTTATAGAACTACAAGACGATTGTCAGGTTCCTGTAACAAGACAAAAATAGATTTTTTCTGGCCTAATGGTTTACAACTTTGGCCCAAATTATTAATCTTTATAAAAAAAACTCTATAAGAACAACGCAAGCCCCACACCCCTCAAAAATGCATGTCAAAATCACACCACGCTAAAAGCAACAAAAAACTTAGGCACCTAAAAGTTGCAACTCTTTAAAGAAACCTACCATGAGTGAATCTGAATATCAGAAAGACCTCATGGTAATTCCTCCTGCCTGCCTCTGCATAATCTCGTAGATGGGCAAATTGTCTAGGCTTAGAGGTTGTGATCCTTCTGAACCACTGCGGGACGATTGGCACATAGCGCAACACCTGCCCATAGGAGTTCTACGTGGCACAGGTTTTCACAGAGCCACGCCGCAAAGCGGGTTGGGACTTAGCTGCGGGTGTGGTAACTGAACCCACCATCGTCCACACGGCGTGACTTGTCCGCATGGGCACCAATGTCGAGGTACAGATCGCGAGGCAATCCTCGTAGTCGGGTCAGGCGGAGGGTCAGGACGGGCAGCACAGGTTCGTATCAGAGTCGAGCAACAGGTCAGGACAGGGCGGTCTAAAGGAGCTAGTTCAGAAACGGAACCGGGGTCACAACCTAAGTCCTCACGAACACACAGGCAATCAAATACAGCTTTCTCTAGGGCGCAAGGCACAAAGATCCGACCCCCCCCCCCAAGGTACAGGACGGGGCAGGGTTAAAAAATAGTTTAAAGGGTGAAAGACCACAGCGTCCCAGTAGTGGCGCGTGGCCCTTTAAATGTGCAGAACTTGCTGCCCGCTAGTGTCGGGCTGCGGCGCACAGCCGAAGGTGACGGAGCAAGCCGCGGACGGAGCCCATGCCGGCGGGACATGGAGCCGGGACCCGTTAAGTAGCGCTTTCCGCGCGCTGGCGGGGGAACCGAAGGCACGGGTGACACATAATCATGAAACTAACTAACTGGTTAAAAAAACTTTATTTTATTAATGTAATGAACTGCGAGCTAACTAAGGGCCCTGACTAGTACACGCCCTAGTAGCCTCATGCAATTCATTACATATTACTAAATAAAGTTGTTTATACCTTAGGTTTCGGTTCAGGATTTTAAATTACAGAATAGGGCAGAGGCGCCGGAGGCATCTACCATCAATCCTACTTCTGAATAGGAGATCCTCATGGTAGGTTTCCTTTTAAAACAAACAACAACCAAATTAAGCTTGTATACACTATGAGATTCTCCCAGTGGCTGACCCCCACAGGCACCATACTACAGGCTCCGACAGCAGTACCCCTGTAATATTTCAAAACTAAAGTTCCTGCTGTCCCATTGAATGCTATGATAGCGTCACAAGATCTTAGTCTTAATAAGGATGCCACATCTAGTATGAGCACATCTACATTCAATTCCCATCATAAAGTAGTTGGACATACCCTCCAAAGAAAATGGTAGGGATAGTTCACCCGTATGTTATATTTTTGCTTGGCATAAAGAGTGAAGGTTTAGTAAGAGAGACTTGCCTCATATGAATGCATGAATGGGGGTGGGGGGATTCTCTCCTCTCACTCCTTCGCTTCTCGTTATGTGCTGTAGGCAGTATGAATTATACCAAAGCTAGAGCTGGGATATGTGCTCCTAGACAGGAAAATTAAACAATGCCAAGGACTGGGGGTTTCTTTCACTCTGAAAGACTCAGATCAGAGGTCACTGAGTATTGGAGGTTCCTGCCAGGCTCTGTAGTCACAACAAAGTCACTCTCAAGACAGACACATTGAGATCTCAATGAGATGGTGTATTTGGGCATTTAATAGCACAAGTAATTTGGTAGCACGTAATTCAACGTCCAACTAACACCAAAGGCCGGATCTGGAGGAGCGAGAAAACTTCATTGTGCTTCAGCGTAATAATAAATGTCCCCAATATGTTTAGTATTCCATTAGTAAATTCCTTTTTCTGAAAGGGATTGGAATGGAAAAAGCCATTGCTTCCGGGGGATTCAAATATCCACTTAATTGGTGCCCCTTTGAAATTACAATGCGTGATTCGTTCACGAGTTTTCCCCGCCTTCATCAGACACATCTTTGGGTAATTTGCTACGGGGCATCCCTTCAAGGGAGCATTTAAGTAAATGTCTTATTGTATATGTAACGGACATTCATCTGTATATGTTTTAGTAACTTACTATGATCAATATAAAAAGTCCGTTCTCTTTACATATCCCGATGGGATCCAACAGCTTGTCAGTGCACACACATACCAATCAGCCTGTAGGGCCAGCGGCACCTCTGCTCTCAGGAGCTGAATCCTCCCTCCCCCACTCCATAGCCGCTATCCCGACTAGGCTGAAACACTTCATAGTGATGGGGAGAACCTATATCTCCAATGTAACCAACAGGTCAAAACAAGACATATATCTTTTTTGTATTTTTAAATGCTTTAAATTGTGTGTTATATCCACCAGACTGGAAATTGATGCACAGAAAACAGAGCTAAACTTCATTTTTAAAGTTCAGTTTTCCTGGCCTTAATGTCACAACTGTCCATAATATCTCTACACACCTAATAGTAGGGAGAACTGTCTGATGAATTGCCTTTCTTTAACATACCTCTCCATCTTGGCGTTGTGACGTTGTTGCTGTATGTTTGCCGAGGGGGAGTGTATTTAGAAACCCCTGGGAAGTGTAGTGCCTGGAGCAGGAGAAGGTAGCCGCTGGATATTTGTTTCGAGTAGCGCCTTCTTCCATGTTCGGACTTGTCTCGGGAGACTGATCACCTCTCTCCAGGAGGTTGCCCAAAAGTGGAATACTTTGGAATGGCGCTGGGATCCTACCTGGGAGGGGGCAACAGTTAACATAGCGGTCATAAAATATAATAAGAGATGAATCACATGTATACAGAGATAAGCTTTATACACTCATACACAGAGCTAGCTTATGGGCAGGCAGTATGGGCATTTGCCCAGGTCGTCCCACCCCAAGAGTCCTTTGCTGTTAAAGAGACCGTCACCCTAAAAAAACCTAAACCTACCCAACAAACGTGCCCCCCATAATCCTCCTCCATGCCCCTTTCTCCTCCCTAGCCTTTTTTTAAATTATATCCAGTAAATGTAATTAAACATAGCCGACCTCTTACCAAATAAGAGGTCTGATCGAGTATGCTGTGTCGGCAGATCGGCCCTATGTATAAGGGCGCGGTGCCGACACACCCCTAGCACTCCCCGCCATCGTCACATTGGTGAGAAGCCGGCAGCCATCGCTCGCGCTGTCTCCTCCCGGTGCAACTGTCACGCTGTGGCCGCTCCGGCTTATTTCAGTGTGCGATCGCGGAAGCCGCACGATCGATGCTGCCGGCTTCTCTACAATTGACCGCTGGCAGGGTCCTTGCTGGGGGTGTGCGCACCGATACACGATCCTACCTTTTATTTAGTAAGAGGTTCCGTATCGGTCTAAATTAATTTACTGGACATAAATTTTAAAAAATGCTAGGATAAGGGGCTGGGGGAGATTATGGGGGCACATTTGGTGGTGGTTTTCCGGGTGACAGGAACTCACTCTAATGTATGGGGATTTTGTATTATAATCATGCTCTGCGCTGTGCAGCCTCTGCAGTGCAGTGGAAGCTGCCCATACTGCAATCCTGTGCCAACAAGAGCAGGAGGAATGCCAGACATGAACAAAGAGCAAAGCCCCTGCACATGAAGTAAGTGCTACATGGACGCAAGAGAAAGAGTGTGTCTGTGGTGGGAGAGTGAGTGATAGAGATACAAGTCCTGGAAAAGTTAATTATAGAGAGCCTGGAAGTGAGTTATAAGGACAGTCTAGGAGATTGAGTGACAGAGAGACAATGGGGAGAGTGAGTGGATAACGGCAGAAAGTGAGTGGCCTAGACGTAATAATTATGACGGGCTATATTGGCGTTAACAAAATAACCATGTACTCACTTCCTTTCGTTGCTTCGTTGGTTCGTCTGAAGCTTGCGATCAGGGACTTCCAGCCCGCGGCCACAAGGGATCCCTAAACATTGGGCCCCACGGAGAGGTGAATACCACTTTGATCTTATTAAATGCCTGTCCATATTATTCTAGTCCCAATAACCCCTTTAAGAAACAATCCTATAGAATATTTGAATGTGTAATACCAAAACATTGAACATATAAAACATTAGAGCTCCCTGTTAAAATTTTGCCCATGACCCCATTTTTAAAGCTAAACTCTGGCCCTGCTCATACAACATATTTATATCTCACTTTCAAGCAGTTTTCTATCCTTGGGGCCAATAGCGGCGAAAAAACCCTCACAATTTGAGAGTACCAGATTCTAGTCCTGGTGTTCGCCCGCCCCTTTTCTGACATTTCTTACCTGTGCTGCCAGCATCCCGTAGTACTATAGAAGATGTGGCACTGGTTATATCTGTACATATATCTTTAGAATTTGCACAGCATAATATGTGGGGGGGGTATATGTTGCACATTCTCACAATCTTATATCGCAGGTCAGGAGCTGGCCCCCTGACACTGCGTGAGCCCATAGTAGCGGCTGTCACCGCTGCCCAACCTCCTACACTAATGAGCTCTGCATCATGATTACAGCCAAAGTCTCTTGAGCGCACATGCATGCTGCAACACGGAGGCTCTGCAGGCTACGGGTTGTGAACCCCTGTGTAAGGAGTGTCATAAACATGTAAAGGCGATAATCTGTGGAGATACCTTTACATTTTTTTGTGTGTAGACTTGCCAAACATGGCTACCCAGGCCAATTGATACCTGCTTTGTTGGACTCTCCCCCATGCACCAGTGGCCACCTGTCTATTCGGCACTGCATCTAGGGTATCTTTCACACATAGCATATATAGTCTGCAGAATTTACCTCAGAGGTAATATGCATAGTCATTACGCAGACATCATAAGTCCCTGCGGTCTGCGGCATCACCCATCCGGCCACTTTATTAGCGTTACACCACATGCTAGTAATGGGTTTGGACGCCACTCGCTTTTATGTGGTCTCTAAACTGCCCCAAATCTTCGTGCAAGATTCAACAAGTGCTGTGAAGCATTCCACAATTTGGTCCATATTGACATGATGGCATCACACAGTTTCCGCATATTTTGTCGGGTCTGCACAAGCATGATGCACTCTCCCATTCACCACATCCAAAGTGCTCTAGCTGATATTGAATCTGGTGACTGTGGAGGCCATTTGAGCTACAGGAACTCACTGTCATGTTCAAGCAAACCATCTGAGTGATTTTCGCAGCTGTATGACATGGCGCATTATCCTGCAAGTCCCATCAGATGTTTGGGTACATTGTGGTCAAAGGGATGGCAGGTCAGCACCAAAAAATACTTCATGAGGCTTGTGCGTTGCACGTGCTCAATTGTGGTACCGGGGCCCAAGAGTGCACGAAAAACATTCCCCACACCATGGACACACCACCACCACCAAACCCATTGATACACAGGCCAGGATGGATCCATGCTTTTTCACATGTTGTTGCCGCCAAATTCTACCTACCATCCAATGTCGGCAGCAGAAATCGAAGACTTACACAGACCAGGCAACGGTTTTTCCAATCTGCACCTGGTCCAATTCGATGAGCTTTGCGCAAATTGTAGCCTCTTTTCCTGTGTCTCAAGCTGAAAGGAAGTGGCAAATGCAGCCCGTGTGGTCTTACTCTGCTGTAGGCCCATCTGCCTCAACAGTTCGACGTACTGTGCTTTTAGAGATGCTCTTTTCTTTCTGCCACCTTGGTTGTAACGTGGCGATTTGAGTCACTGTTCCTTTCTATCAAGCTTCGAACCCGTCTGCCCCATTTCTCTCTGACCTCTTGCACACAAGCAGTATCGCGCCCCACAGAACCCGCTCACTGGACGTGTTTTTCTTTTCGGACCATTCTCGTAAACCGAGAGATGGTTGTGGCGTGAAAATTCCCAGTACTCGCAAGTTTCTGGATAACTTACTCAGACGCAGCCCCTGGCCCGGTAACAACCATCGCCAACGTTCAAGGCACTCAAATCCCCTTACTTCCCCACCCGATGCTCAGTTTGACTGCAGGAGATTTTCTTTGACCATTCCTATATGCCCTAAATGCACTGAGTTGTGGCCGCATGTGATTGGCTGTGAGGAAATACGTGTACGAGCAGTGTTGGACAGGTGTTACCTATAAAGTGGCATTGAGTTGTAGATCCTGTGGCAGTCCGCAATGTCACCCTGCTCTGTCGTGTCTGGCTGGGTTCCCTTTACATTGCAGCGGGGCCAAAGGTGCACATCCCTACCAATACATGGACAGAGGAGTAGTTCCGAATAAGCCCCTTGTACCATACCGTACATATAGATGTATTGAGCACGTATATACTGCCCTGTATGAGGCAAGGGTTAATTTATTTAATGTTATCATCCAATTATGTTCCACTATTGTAACGGGGCTGTACATTGGAGAGTGAGTCACCTCACCAGGGCTAAAACCCTTAGGCTCTGTGCCACATACGTTGGCGTTTTGGTCTGCGCTTGCAACGCAGACAAAGTCGCTCCAACCGGGGCTGGCCCGCGCCGGTGGTTTTGCGTTAATTTCACGCGAAGACACCGTGGCTCGTTCCATCGCAGGCGTTTCCATAGAATCCGATGCGATCAGGCCTAGGCGCCGCCCCGGATCTGGGCTGCAGACTTGTTGCGATTTGCGCAAGCGTCAGACCAAGCGCCACGTGTGGCGCTTACTGCTAAGGTTGGACTCAAGTGCGCGTTTTTGGGGCCGTTTTTTTAAGTTTTCGTTAAAAATGATGCGTTAAAAAAAGTAATCCGTTTTTTAAAAATGCGACCTAGTTTTCAGCTCATGACGCAGACTCGATTTTTTCAAAATCTGACAAGTCCTCACGATACTTGGTTTACTTTGGAACGCTTTTAACATATCCGGGGCGATTTGTCCGAGAATGTATTCTCACGTGACACAATGTACTTCATGTTAGTTACTAAAATTTTACTGATATGTTTGCGATTTTCCGTATCTGAAAAAAAAGTGAAAATTTGGCAAACAGTTTGTAAAAATCGATCCACTTTTTTAATTGATCTGAAATTTTCTGGTTTCCAGACAGATGGTAAAACGACCCAAAAAGTTGATAATTACATTTACAGATGGTATCTGGCTTTATGTTTGGGATGATATTTTTATGCTTCCGGTCATTTTTCTAGATGTTTATGAGGTGCCAGAACTTTAGGTGGGATTTTTCTTATTTTCATGAAATTGCCAAAACTCACATTTTGAGGGAAAACTCAAGTTTCAGGTGACTTGGGACTTAATAATCGTAAAACCCAACCCCCAATAAATTAACATACCCCCACTTTAGAGACTTCACTCCCTCAACACTATGTAATCAATTCTATTAAGTCCATTAACCCTTTAAGTGTTTCAACATGGGTTTTAAAAAATATGACCTGGCGTTGAGAAACTATAGAATTTTTTTTTTGGAAAATACATTCATTTAGGCAAACTGAATCAGTTTTCAGAATCAATTAATTGATGAACGCACTGACACGTTTTGATGCCATGCCTCCATAGTTGACTGATACCCATATTTGGTGGTAACTGCTGTACGGCGCCGCCGGGCATGAGAATGATGGAGGCGCCCATGTACAGCAATTTGTATTGCCACTGGTACGTACCTAATACATACATTTTTTCTTTTTGGTAATTGCGAACATATGAGGGCTCATTGTGTACGGATGAGATACAATGTATATGATATTTATTTTGGGAGCTAAAGCTAATCTCATGAGATTTTATTAACTATTTTCAAAAATCTTCAATTTTTATTTGGTTGTTAGCATTTTTTCTTCCCCCTCGCTCACCGTAACGTACAAAGAATATTTATCTTTTATTCTCTGATTCCCTACGATTGGGGCGGTGATACCTATTTTAATATGTTTTTCTTATTTTTTGCTCATTTTCCTGAGCAAAACCAATATTGGAGAAATCGCATTGTTTTTACTATTCACAATTTTTCAGGGCCATACTTCTGTCATTTTTCTTGTCAGGACTGGTTGAGGGCTTTATTTTTTGCGGAAAACAGTTGTTCTTTGAGCGTATCATATTAGTGAACGTAACTTTTGTTGATCACTTTTTAGAACATTTTTTTGTGCTGGTGTTTGATGAAAATGTATATTATGGGAAGTTTTTCGATGTGTTTTTTTTTACGTAGTTCACCGAGCGGTTCAATATTGATTTAATTTTATTGTAACGATTAATACGGACGCGTGATTATCAAATATGTACTTTGTTATTTTGTGTTTTATTTTTACTATATATTTGTCATTTTATTGATACTGGGGAGATTATGGGGGACTTTTATTTATGTAATTATATTATAACATGATTATTTTTTTTTTTTAACGTTTTTTTACACTTCTACTCTTGGCTTGAATAAGCGATCATCTAACCAGTCCGAAAACTCTTCTGACCGCGGCGCCCTGTAGAAAGCGTCCGCATCAGTGAAGAAGTACCCCTTAATGACCCGCCGTAAAAAAAGCCTGATGGAGTGGTCATTCAGGGTTAAAACAGCTTTTTGTCCGTTTGTTTTTTAATTTGCGCAATTAAAAACACAAAAACAACAAATGCGTTTTTAACGCATGCTTTTTAACGATCTGAAAACCACTAACTCAAAACGCGGCCAAAAACGCCACGTGTCTTCACCCTAGTCATGGACGGAGTTAGGAGATAGATTCCTAAACTTTCAGACACAACTCTCATAGGCCCAGCTTCTCACACTGATGAGCTCTTGGCCCCTCCCCCATGACAAGTAGCTCACCTCAGAGCACAAGCCTTGCGCACAGGCCTTCCTAGGCCCTCACATATCAACTACACACTGAGTTGCGACAATCATGTGCCGCCTCACCGCAAGTGCGCTCACATAGAATAACCAGGATTAAACTGCAGCTACCAGGATTGGACACCGCTCCATCCAGCCTGCCCTGCAATCCAGGCTGTGACACAATCGCCTGAGGGTTCACCTCTCCAAGTCACTCAGTAATGCATTTATGGGCGTTTTGTTATACCGTTGGTTCGAATAAGAACTTAAAAAGTTTACTTTTATGCACAACTTGCCTCCGTCTGGTCCCTACTACGGCTCTCACCACGCAAGCGGCGCCCCATCTATCTTCCAGGACACACTACAGACCATAGGGTTCCTAGGGAGAGAGTGCATCAGCCTCCTCCCTCATCTAATTTCCCCACCTGCTGAGCCTGCCAGGCTGTGGGACACCCTCCGGTCCCCATAGCCAAGCACCTTGACACTAGCCGTGCTAAAGCCGCAACCGGCACCACTCCGGTATTCTGCCCCCGGCTGCCTCCATGCCCAAAAAGGCCATGGCCGTGGGATTTTTGCCGATGGCTATTGTTGAGGCATGTGACAATGGACTACTAGGGCCCTTGTGAGGTATGGCTAGTGGGAGAACTCTGCTGAGCTACTGTTGGGGGCGTCTTGACAATTGGCTACTGTTGGGGGGCACTGTGGACTAAGTGGGCTACGGTTGTATGTCCATTGACTATCAATTGACTACTGTGAGGGCTCTGTTCTACAAATATTAGCTACGTGTGGGCACCATTGTAAATTGTCAGAGATGGGGCGCCAGTGAGTATATTGCTATGATATAGTACCATTATTATATGGGTTACTGTGGTGGCATAATAGTGACTCTCGGGGAGCTACAAAACAGTTTCTATTTGTGATAAGAAGGAGATGATGATGAAACTGAGGATTATTGTGTTCGAATATGTAGGGACTGTGCAAAAGCTGAATGCTGCCAGGTAGAAAAAGAAAATAACAGAGGATTTCTTCCAACACACAGATTTCCATGTGTGAGAACCATATTCATAGTAAGTGCAGGTTTATAACTTTGCCTTGGCTGTTATCTTCCCTCATTAGGGTGAGCTACACAGATAAAGTCTTACGGGTATTTCAAATGTGCCGCGCCCGATCGCATCGGCGTTTCTATGGAAATGCCTGCGATCGGAACGACCGCCGTGTGTAGCAAATCATACAAGCACACACGTCTGAACCAGCACCCTTAGACTACAGCGATATCATTCCATCAATACACTGCAATGATCTGAAGCTGCCAGTAGCAGGCTACACCCCGTTTACAGAGGCTACAAGCTTGGGATGCACAAACTGCATCCAGTTTCGGGGCCCCATGAGGCCTTGTGCCAGAGACGTGTGCTGTAAGCCAGGACCGGCCGGGCAGCACCCCACAAAAAATAGGGAAGGTCCAATTCTGCCACTGCTCACCCTTCCACTCAACCTTTCCCATTGTGGCAATTTTTGGCTTTTGGTATGATCTCTTGATAATCAGACTGTATCTATTTCTAAAAAGTTGGTTCCGGTGCTGGGTTCTATGATAGTCAAGGTTGGTTTTAGAAGTCTGTCTCCTATAACACTTTAGTTCTGTTAACAGTTTCTATCAGTAAGTTTTTTATATATGTCTTTATTTATGCACTAAACATCTGCACCATCCCCCACCGGGGCCTAGCTTCTCGCTGAGGCCTGGATACAGCCGGGGCTCCCACGCGTCAATCCCATGCGGCGTGGCTTGCGGTTGCGGCTAAGCACGCTATTGCACGGTTCTTGGTACGGGGGAACGAGGGCTGTCCTACAGCCTGGCAGTCTCGCATGCAGGTGGTGTTGGCAAGAAAAGAATGAGGGAGAGGCTGACTATCAAAAAGCGTAATCCTCCCTGGGAGCAAACCCTTAATGTTTTCCCGAGTGTGAGTCTCTGGGTGATGGACGTGGTCAGTAGAAAGGCAACCCGTATTACGCCAAGGTGACCATGACGGAGAGCAGAAGTTTAGAAACATCTTACAGTTTTTATTTGAAAAACCTGACAGGAACCCGCACGCAACTGTGCCTTTACAATAGATGGAGTGCTGAGATGTGAGTTGGAGAGCCTCAGGAGATGTTTTCACAACCAGCCTGGATGTAGGTGCGGCTGGGAGGCAGCTGTGTCTGGTAGGAAGCTTCAGCTTGTCCTTAGGGCTTCAGGTGCACCTTTAAATACATATACCCCTTTTTCCTCACTACACCAACCTCTAAATCTATTACTCCATCTTCAGAGTCAGGGGCTAGGCTCTTCCTGCTCTGTATGGCATAAAGACAAGAATTAACTCACTCACTCCGATTCTCCTAGATTCCACACTAGAATAATCGCATGTAAGAAGATCTCCCACAACATAGTCCTGGCCGGGGTTTTTATTGCCTTCCCTTTGGTCAGGTGGTGGCTCTCCTCCATCAACATCTCAGCTTACAGAGCACAGGAATGTAACAACATATCATATGGACAACAGCATCTTGCACCCATACAAAATACTTATACCTCTGGCCTTTGCCGGACAGCGAATTCCACCACTGCAATATCCCTATGTCCTATCAGAACCTGTTGTGTAATGGATTACATGCAGTGGGAACGTATTCGCAACCTACCTAACCACTCGCTTGCATCGCGAGGGTGTGTCTACCCGGGTGCAATGAAAAGCCTCCCTCGGCTCTAAACTCAGATGTTTTGCTGGGCACAGAGGGGGCTCACGGCTCTTCTGGGAAGTGTCAGAGCTATTTAGTTGTAGAGACAAAATAACCTCCCACTGGTCCTGGAGAACAGTCGACAACCATGGGTTTGTGGTTCGGACTTAAGGAGCAAAAAATATGTAACTGTATGACATTTGGTCGCTGACGACAACTATGCCATTACAACCGACTGTACAGTAGGAAGGTGTGGGTCATGTCCTGTACCACTCCTTGCACCAAGGCACTGTTATTTTTGTTTATCAACTACAACACTCTCTTCCCTCGCGCCAATAATATCAAGGTGCTCTATCTGTCATTGCGTTAGCATGCGACACAATTACCCTTCTGACTGCGCATCTTAATAACCACATGTAGTGGACCGGTGCTATCGTTAACAACACCCCCGGCTCCCTAAGGCGACCCTCATTTATCGCCTACCTATAACCCCACGTTCAAACCTCAGTTGAGGATTCAGGTAGCGTTCAGTGTGTTTTACATACAAGCAGGTCCGACCAGCCACACTACACCCTGAAAAGCCTATGAAGGGTTTAATGGCAAGACTACGGGCAGATATGACAGGGTGCAACCTGGGTATTCAACATGGCTTAGGAGCCTAATGGTACAAACATCTTGAAGTTACAACGTTACAGAAGTAAGATAGGCTACTCAGGGTAGCGCGATAGCAAATGTCATCTTTTCCTTGACAAGACAAGGCAGGAGTGCAAACATAATGTGTCCTAAAAGAAGGCATTAGTTGGCAAAATAATGTCAAATAGACTACATAGCAACTTTTCCCTTGAGTATCTGGTCAAAAGTCCTCGATAAGGTCCTCTAACTGACAAAGTCCATCTTCTGGGTACAGCCCTTGATGTGGGGGGAAAAGTGCCATGAAGAAGCAAGGTCCATCCCTCTTTTGAGATGGACAGAGTCCTTTGAAGAAATCATCTGCTGTGGCAGAGGAAGTGGTGCTATCATAGCACAACAATAATCCGTTCAGTATGTGCCTCTGACTGAGATAAAATGGGAATGAGATCTCAGGACAGTCC
This sequence comes from Engystomops pustulosus, assembly GCA_019512145.1. Taxonomy (NCBI): domain Eukaryota; kingdom Metazoa; phylum Chordata; class Amphibia; order Anura; family Leptodactylidae; genus Engystomops; species Engystomops pustulosus. The sequence continues at coordinate 58,621,008 of CM033646.1, forward strand.
TCTTGACTCTTTGGGGTAAGCGACAGAACTAATATACAATATGTACATAGTACCTGGAGAGGGCTAACACCCTTCAGAGGAGTTTAATCTTCTTGTTGCCGCAAGACAATGGCTGCATGCATGGGGAGCCGGAACTGTCAGCAGGGACAATCATCGCCTGGGTGAAGAAAGTGCATGTTTAGAATCTGGTCACCTAAGACTCTGGTGGTAGCACTGGAACGCTGACACATGGAACACCCAGAAGCTGGAGCTGGAAAGCAGGGAGGTCATCTGCGTCGGCAGGACCTCCCGAAAGGAAAGAGACAGGCAGCTTTTCTCTGCATGGACCTCTTTACCACTGTAGTTGGGGGCTCTGTGGAGACGCATGATGATGACCGCAGGATCTGTACTTCTTCCTACATCTGACATCTGACTGATTGCTGTTCCCGGACGACCTTAGCCGTGGGGGTCTCTGTTGCGTGCTGGCGAGTGGTAACTCTGTAGTGGCACGGCATTCCAGCAACCCAGCAGCCTGGCCTCTTGCAGGTGGCGCTGGATTACTTCCGCAGGACGATCCGCAGCTATTACGATAAGGGGTCATGAGCCCCTTTAAAGAGTCCCTTTTGTAGCCGCAGGGCCTCGCCTATTGGAGATGTTGGCCCTCTGCGGAACAGGCCGACTTTCCCCAACCGGGGCTGAAGGAGTATAGTCACAGTCACTAGTGACTTATATGCCCTGGGGGCCATGGTCTCACATCCGCGGTGTTCCTCAGGAGGTCCTTCATCGAGACACGCCGCTGTGGAGAATCCGCCATTGAAGACTGCGTACGGGAGACACAGTAATCGGGTGCAGCAAGGAAGGGGCCCGAGGCTCGTGACGGCAAGCCCATGCGACACTGTTCTTTCAAGCTCGAAGTCGGTGCGGCAATTTCGGCAGGAAACATGAGAACAGCACGTTGAGAAATCCAGATGGCTGATTAAACCTCCCTCTGATGCTGGCTGGCGGCTGCGCTGACGCTGAGGTACCTCGTGGGCTCTCACTAGGCTGCAATGCGCGGGAGGCATTTCGCACCAGATGGCGGACGCCCTGAGTCTTGTCCCGCCAGGGATTTCTGTGCGGACGGAATTTTCTTTCTGCTGCGCCACAGCGCGACTGAGCGCAGGATTCGCGCCATAAACGCATAGGGGGCGGACAGCTTAGCGATGGTCTCTGGGTTTCCCGCCAGTGGAAGTTTGGCGGGGCTAGTGAATTACTTGCTGCTGCCACATTTTCGTTAGGTAAAATCTTTCAGGCGCGGCAGCGCCGATGTAATCAGCGCTGGTACAGTTCTTGCAGGATTAACCTCTGATGCTGGACGGCGCATCGACACACACTGCATCATATAACACAGTTGCAGCAGTCCAGAACACACAGCACTGGGCCCTAAAACCCGGATGGCCAGCAGGGTTAGGCAACACATCCCTTTTTCAATAAAGGAAAGTCTTTAATGCCTTAATAAGGCACAGAGTATCAATCCTGTCGTTTCGTGACGCCACTGCAAACAATCCCCCACCGGGCCTATCCCTTCGCGGTGAGGCCTGGATACAGCCGGGGCCCCTGTACGGAGTGGCTGGCGGTTGCGGCCTAAGCCTCTATTGTCACGGTTGCTTGGTACGGGGACAGAGGGCTGTCCTATCAGCTGGCAGGTCTCCAGCAGGGTGGGTTTTTGGCAAAAAAGATGAGGATAGGCTCTATAATAGCGATCTCCCGGGTGCAACCCTATGTCCCGATGTGAGTCTCTGGGTGATGACAGGGTGCCGGTGATGAAGGCCTGCCGATTAACGGGAGCAGGGACAACGGAGACATCGTTGAAGAACAACTTACATTTCTTTATTTGAACCGCAGAACCGCAGTCAAGCACAGCAACGTGCCTTTTAACAAGTAGAGGAGGTGCTGGATGTGATTGGAGGGAGCATCATGAGATAGTTTCACCATCCTGGCGTGTCGGTGCGGTCTGGGATGCAGCTGTGTCCTGGTAGGAAGCTTCAGCTTGGTCCTTAGGGCTTCAGGTTTCACCTAAAAGGTAGATGATACCAACTTGTTTCCTCACACACTACTCTACTCTATTACTTACTTTACTCCACTCTTCAAAGGCAGGGGCTAGCTCTTCTCTCTGGGTATGGGCTAGACAGAGATTACTCACTCACTTCATGATCGCCTTAGGTTCCAACAACTAGATAATCATGTAAGAAGATCTCCAGAAAACATTCCGGCCATGGGGGTTTTATTATCCTCCCTGTTGGTCAGGGGGGCTGCTCCTCCAATCACATCTCACTAAGAGCACAGTATGTAACACATATCATTGGACAAACAGCATCTGCTCAACAAATACTTACAACCTCTGCCTTGCCAGGACATGATTCACCACTAGCAATAATCCCTATTTCCTATCTATAACATGTTGTGTAATGGATTACAATGCCGGTGGAAACGTAATTTGCAAACCCTACCTCGCCAATTATGCCATGCGGCGAGGGTGTTTGCACATCAGAACATCACTAAAAACTCTGAAGGGAGGCAGGCCACAATCTCTTACAGCGCAGGGCCTTTCATAGTCTGACATGGTTTGGCCGTCAGGGCACTGAAAATTCCTAGCGCCGATCTCGCCAGAAGCGAGCATGATGGACAGCAATCCCACCAACAGCAGCCATGTGGCCACCAATAGCAAAACTTCAAGCGAGACCTGGTTATCTAGAACTACATTTCACTGAAGAGAGACCCTCATGTCCATCCACAGTCTAACACTAAAAGAACGGACAGCTAGTCTTTAAGAGACTCCTGCTATCATTAGACACATGACAACAAAACCACAGTGTGGAGTACACAACATGGTCTATAGGATGAAGTGTCCCCCCACACAAACATGTCCTGACAAGATCATGAACCAACAAAGTATTGGACACCAGAGTGATCCTTAGGATCTGACAACAGAGCATTGCACCTAGATAGCACATTTCATGGGCTATGGGAAATCAGCAAAGCATTTTCAGGACTAAGACTCTGTAAGAGGCATCTCGCTCAGCACAGGACAACCGATGAGGGCAGAATAATCCCAGTAATCAGCATAGCATCTCATAGATGCAGGACACAAGCAACTGTATTTAGCAACGGGCATGGTACAATCGAAGTGGCTGCAGAACTCAATCCTATGGGACAGACATCAGTGTAAGCTAGTGTCACATGTGGATAGGACTCATTGAGTCCGCAGATCTTCTCATCTTGGACTAGGACGAAGCATGTATCTGCAGTGTCACATGTGGAGTCGGACCATCTAGTGTGTCTGCAGAGCAGTCCGTGAAGGACATCATGTAGCTCAGAGCATCTCATGTGATAGGATCATGTAAGCCTGCAGTGTCACATGTGATAGGACATCAGTGTATTCCTGCAGAGCATTCTCTGTGGATAGGACCTCAGTGTAAGCTGCAGATCACTCATCTGGATAGGACCATCGTGTAAGCTGCAGAGCATTTCACGTGGAAAGGCACATCAGTGTAAGCTGCAGGCGCTCTGTGAAAAGGCATCATGTCAATCTGCAGCAGCATCGCATGTGGATAGGATATCACAGTGTAAGCTGGCAGAGCATCTCATGTGGATAGGACACAGTGTAAGCTGCAGAGCACTCTCATTAGGTAGGCAATCATGTAGCTGCAGAGCATCTCATGTGGATTGGCCAATCATTGTAAGCGCAGAGTGTTCAGTGTGGCTAAGACCTCAGCTGGTAAGCTTCAGAACATCTCATGGCGGATAGACAATCAGTGTGAAGCTGCAGAGCAATCTCATTTGGGATAGGACCTCAGTGTAAGCTGCAGAGCATCGCATGTGAAAAGGGCTCAGTGTAAGCTGCAGAGCATCGCATGTGAAACGTAAGCATCATGGTAGTCTGCAGAGCATTCATGTGGTTAGGACATCAGTGGAAGCTGCAAGCTCTCGTGTGGATGGACCTCAATGTAACACTGCGACATCTCATGTGAAGGGCATCAGCGTAAGCTGCCAGATCATCGCATGTGGAAGGACATCCAGTGGAGTCTGCAAGAGCCTCTCATGTGGATAGGACATCAGTGTGAACCTGCAGTAGCATCTCGTGTGGATAGGGCATCCATGTGTTACTGCAGAGCAATTTTCATGTGTATAGGTCATCAGTGTAGCTGCCAGAGCAATCTTATTGAATGATATCAATGTACGCTGGCAGATGCATCTCATGGGAGCAGGACATCATGTAAGCTGCAGAGCATGCTCATGTGTATAGGACATCAATTGTAAGCTGCAGGCATCTCTGTGGATAGTACACTCAGTGAAGTCTGCCGAGCATCTCATGTGTATTAGGACATCAGTGTAGAGTCTACACAGGCATCTCATCTGTGGAAGAGACATCAAAGGTAAGCTGCAGGCACTCTCACGTGAATAGACCCATCAGTGTAAGCGGCAGAGCGTCACAATGTGGACCCAGAACAACCCGTGTGGCTGCAGACATCTGGTAAAGACCTGCATCAATCCGAAGTCTTGCAGAACATCTCATAAGCTCAGGGACATCTGTGTAGATATCAGCAGCTGGCTGGTTCCTAGTGACCCGGCGGGTGTACAACCTCCACCCATTGTCCACTCCCTCCTCGCTCACCTGTTTTCTGTGTCTGCCTGCTGGAGGAAGGAGCAGGCCCCCCACCCGGCTTCTATACCCGACGACCGATGTTCCACTGACCTTCGAGCTCGGATCGGTGAGAGGGAGACTGCAAAGGGAATATTGACTACAGCCCGGAGGGGTCGGTAATGGACGGTGAGTGTGACCCGACTGCTGGGACCAACAAATGTCATGTTGTTGTATGGAAGAATCATAGTACATGCATGCTGGTTATAGGATAATATCTATGATGATATTACTGATCACAAGACATGGCGGATATATTATGTGTGCCATGGGATATATACTTATGTATAGGATAGAGGTAATACATATAGGATGCGCATATGTACGGTCATTGTATAATGTGATGATACATGTGTACAGATACATCTTGTATATTGATGTACGGTGTACATGGGGGATGTGTATAAGCAGTGAAATCAGTATATTATGATGTACAGTTTTCATGGGGTATGTTGTATAAGCAGTGATCATTTTTATGAATCGTACAGTTTATACATGGTATGTGTATACATTAGTGATCATATATTATATTACAGGTGTACCTGGGGTATGTGTGTAGAGCATGATCAGTATATTATGATGTATCAGGTTAATACATGTGGTGTTGTAGAGCAGTGATCAGTATATTATGATGTACAGGTGGACAGGGAATATGTGTATAGAGCAGTGATCAGTATCATTATGTACAGGTTATCATTAGCTATGTGTATAGAGCCAGTGATCAGTATATTATGATGTATACAGTGTACAATGTGGTATGTATAGCAGCAGTGATCCTGTATAGTATAATGCAGGTGTACATGGGTATGTGTCAGATCATTGATCATTTATATCTGATGTACAGTGTACTAATGGTGTATGTTGTATAGAAGAGCAGTGAACAGTATATTATGATGTAACAGGTGTACTGGGGTATGTGTATTAGAGAGGGCGGTGATAGTCTATTTATATGTAAAAGGTGTACATGGGTATGTGTTATAGACAGTGATCTATTTTATGATGTACAGATGTACTGTTATTGTGTGTAGAGCATGTGATCAGTCATATTATGATGTACAGATGACATGGGGTATTGTGTATAGCGCGGTGATCATATATTATGATATACCGGTATAGCATTGGGTCATCGTGATAAGAGCGTGCTCAGTATATTATGATGTAACGTTATGTTACTCAGGTGTACAGGTTGTGTATAGACGGGATCAGTATAATTATGATGTACCGGTATACAGTGGTTAATGTATGTGGAGCAAGTGCTCGTATATTAATGATGTACAGATTACTGGTGATGGGGTATAGAGCATTGATCATATGTATGTGTACAGGTATACGTGTTGTAGGTGTATCAGTCCGTGACAGTAATGTGATGTACGGTGTACGTGGGGTATGTTGTATAGAGCCTGATCAGTTTTATGATGTACAGATGTACATGGGTAATGTGTAATATAGCAGTGATCATATATTATGATTACAAGTGTAGCATGGGGTATGTGTATAGAGCGGTGACATATATTATGATGTACCTGTATACCTGGGATATGTGTATAGAACCAAAAAACTAATATGATTAGACATTTGTATATTGGGATAAACATAATAGTACATGTATGTAGGGCTTGTATTCTAAATTCTGATGTCCCAATGTATGTGTAGTTGTTTAGGGTGTGTGTAGGAACACAGCTATATATAGTATACATGGTCTTTATGATGCAGTTTGTTATGGAGGAAGGTTTAGGTACAAAATGTTTATTATACTTTGTAGTGTTGGTTGAAGACACCGTGGCGTCTTTTAGCCGTTTTTGGCCGTTTTTCGTTTTTCGATCGTTACCAACGCGCAGTTTTCAGTGTTCTTTTTAAATGCTGCGTTTTTGGCCGGTTTTCCTTCCCAATTTGCGCAATTAAAATGACAAAAATGCATCGTTTTTCAAACAATGCGTTTTTTTAAAAACGGATACGTTTTTTTAACGCATGCGTTTTTAATAACGATGTGAAAACGCCGAAGGGTGAAGACCCCATGGCGTTTTTTTTTGGGCCCGTTTTTGGGCCGTTTACTTAGGTGCGTTTCAGACGTTAAAAACGCATGCGTTAAAAAACGCATGCGTTTTTGAAACGCATGCGTTTGTGTCCGTGGTCCGAATGGTGTGCGCAACCAAAAACGGGGACAAAAACTTCTGCTTTTTAAAAACAAAAGGTATGCGTTTTTTATAACGCATACGTGCCTGTTTTTTTACAACGAGCTGAAAACCTCACTTAGTAAAAAAAGGCGCCAAAAACGAGCCCAAAAAGCCCATGTGGTGTCTTCACCCTAACTAAAAACGCCAAGAACGGCCTACATGCACCGTGTTTCCTTCACCTTATTTTGAATTAAGTTTGCATAAGATATATTTTGCTCAAACCATATCAAAAAACGCATGGCGTTTTCAAAAACGCATGCGGTGTTCAAAACCAGTGCGTATCAAAAAACGCATGCGTTTTTTAACTGCTGCGTTTTTTAACGAATGTTGAAAGACGCACTAACTAAACTAAAAACGGCCCAAAACGGCCAAAAAACGCCCTTTGTGTCATTCACCTTAGGTGAAGACACAACTGCGTTTTGGGCCGTTTTTACTAAGTGCGTTTCATATGTTTAAAACGCATCTGCTTAATACAAACCAATATCCGTTTTTTATAAAACGCAGCGTTTTGTTGTCCGTTTTCATTGCGGTGCACTTATTCGGAAAAAACAGACCAAAAAAACGCATCTTTTTTTTAAAACGGAGGCGTTTTTTAACGCATGCGGTTTTAAAAGATTGAAACGCACTTATTAAAAACGGCCAAAACGGCCCAAAAACGCCAGTTGTCCTTCACCCTAACTAAAAACGGCCCAAAAACGGCCTAAAATAAAAATGCACGGTTTTTCTCGTCACAGACCCTTATTTGAATTAAATTTGAATTAGATAATTGCTCAAACCTGTCAAAAACCATGCCGTTTTCAAAAAACCCTGCTTTTTTTTAACGCATCTTTTGCGTTTTAACGATGTAAACGCACTAACCTAAAACGGCCCAAAAACGGCACAAAAACGCCATGTGTGCTCACCCTTAGGTAAGACACACATGGCGTTTTTTTGGCCTTTTACTAAGTGCGTTTTCATATCGGTAAAACGCATGCTTAAAAAACGCATCCGTTTTTTTAAAAACTCATGCTTTTTTGTCCGTTTTTCTTCATTGCGCAATTCGGAAAACAGACAAAAACGCAATGCGTTTTGTAAAACGGATGCGTTTTTTTAACGCATGCGTTTTTATCGATTGAATCAGTGGACATGTGAGATGTGTATATGACATGTGCATATGGAATCAGTGGACATGTGAAATGTGTATATGACATGTGCATATAGAATCAGTGGACATGTGAGATGTGTATATGACATGTGCATATAGAATCAGTGGACATGTGAAATGTGTATATGACATATAGAATCAGTAGACACACAAACATAAATTCGGTGGGTACATGATGGGATGTGGGTATATAGGATCAGAAGGTTTATGTGCTGTGTCTATATGGAATGTGTATAAATGAACGGCGGTTGCATGCAATGTGTATGGATAGCATCATGTGTACCTGGGATGTGTATATAGATCAGTATGTACAGGCATGTGCATAGTATAAAGGATCAGTAAGTAATTTGATGTGTCCGTAAATAGGTCTTTCTAGGAATCAGTAAGTATATGGAATGTGTACATTTAATCGGTGGGTACATGGGCTGTGTGTATATACGATCCGCACGTATATGGATGTGCACTAATACCAGTGTGTATGTGGCATGAGGGACACTTACGACATACATACATATTGGCCCATGTGTCAGTGACCTATCTGTCAGGATGGTCTCCTGCCCCCGGTAGATGTAGATATCGGCACCCCCTCCCCACGTTTCCCCCGTGTCTCCCCCCGTTTAGTACCGCGAGAGTTCGGGTTCCGGGGGCGAGATGTGTGCTCAGCGCATGACCGACATCCGGCGGGGGCCCGGCAGGTAAGATTGTAGCACACCGGAGACCACTCTCATCCCTTTTTGGGCGACCGCCGATAATGAGGATTCCCCCATCATCACCGGCCCCAAATATATACTGAGCTTGCTGCCTGCACCCACACCTTTATCGTGCACATCCCCATCTGCGTCATACGTCTGTCTGCCTGTCCCTGATGTGTCACCTGTCTGTAAGGTGCACAATAATTCCCCTGCCAAAATGTACCACGGAGCTCAGGTGCCCATGTACACCTGTTATTCTCACACCCGGTGTCTGCATGCATCCTCTATCTCACATCTTGTACATGCATCTATGTACCCTGGCATCTTCTTACGTCACTATCTGCCTGTCCTTGTCCTGGGTACCAGCACATGGTTTGTACATGACTGTTTGTACCTGGTTCCACACAAATTACATTGTCCGTCTCATAGGTACCTCATACTACACTGTCTGCCTGTACCTGGTACCTCTCACCCTGCCTGTGCCAAGTACCATACTATAGTGCGAGTAAACATGGGAAACCTGGGACAAGAATGTTCATACCACTCTCCGACCTCACTACACTGTCTGCCTGGTACCTCTACTAACTGTCTGCCTGGTACCTCATACTACCACCTGTCTTGCCTAGGTACCATCATCTACACTTGTCTGGCCTGTACCTCATACTACACTGTCGCTTGTACCTCATATACTACCTGTCTGCACCTGTCCCTGTCACTCAAACTACACTGTCTGCCTGCATACTGGTACCCACTCATACTAACAACTGTCTGACTGCATGTGGTACTCATACTACCTGTTGCCTGTACCTGGTACCTCATACTACACTGTCTGTGCAGTGCCTCATACTACTCGTCTGCCTGCTCTGGTACCTCATCTACACTGTCTGCCTGGTACTGCCAAACTACACTGTGATGCCTTGTACTGCTACGAACCCTCGTACTACACTGTCTGTCTGTCGGTATCTGGTACCCATCATACTAAGCTCCTGTGCCAGGTACCTCCTACTATACACTGTCTGCTCGTCTGTGTACCTCATTGCCACACTGTCTCCTGTACCTGGTACTATCATACACACTGCCTGTGCCAGGTGCCCTCAATACTACTCGTCTGCCTGCATCTGGTACCACATACTACACTGTCTGTCCTGTATCTGTCCTCATACTAACTGTCTGCCTGGTATCGCAAACTACTACCTGTATGCCTGTACCTGGTACCTCATACTAAACTGCCTGTGCCAGGTACCACTCATACTCACTGTCTGCCTTGTAACCTCATCTACCTGTCTGCCTGCTCTGTACCCTCTAACACACTGTCTGCCTGCATCTGGTACCACCTCGTACTACACTGTCTGCCTGCATCTGTGTACCATCCTCATACGACACTGTCTGCCTGGTATCTCAAACTACACTATTGCCTGTACTTGCTACCCCCCAACTCGTACCTTACACTGTCTGCTGTATCTGGTACTCATACAAACTGTCCTGTGCCAGGTACCTCATACTACACTGTCTGCCTGTACCTCATACTACACATGTCTGCCTGACTGGTACCCAGGTACTACACGTCTGACTTGCATCTGTACCTCATACTACACTGTCCTGCCTGTACCTGGTACCTCATACTGCACTGTCTGCCTGCATCTGGTACCTCGATACTACACTTCGGACTGCATGTGGTACCTCTACTACCCTGTCGGCCGTGTAACCTGGTACATCATACCTACCTGTCTGCCTGGTATCTCAAACTACACTGTATGCCTGTACCTGCTACCTCGTACTACACTGTCTGTCTGTCTGTCTGTATCTGGTACCTCATACTAAGCTGCCTGTGCCAGGTACCTCATACTACACTGTCTGCCTGCGTCTGGTACCTCATTCCACACGTCTGCTGTACCTGGTACCTCATACTACACTGCCTGTTGCCAGGTGCCTCAACTACTACGTCTGTCTGTCCCTCATCTGTACCCATCTACACCGTCTGCCTGTTCTGTACCTCATACTACCTGTCTGCCTGGTATCTCAACTACACTGTAGCTGTTTACCTGGTTACCGCCCTCATACTAAAACTGCCCTGTGCCAGGTACCTTCATACACACAACTGTCCTGCCTGTACCTTTTGGTTTTTGATAGTGGAGGAATGGGGATAAAATAGACTAAGCAGCTAGCTGTCATGACTTGTAGAATTAGTGTGAAAAATTGCTATATAATGCTAACTGTTCTCTATCATTGTACAAACTACTAAACTATACTATAGAATACTTAGATTCCTATAATGGGCATATATGGGATATTTTGGCCCCTAACCAAATTATATCAAAGTAAAAGGTCAATTGGTCCTTACTCTGTCATAGATTTAAACTGTATTCACGTTCTGGGGACAACAGTGTGGGCCCCAAGGAATTGTTTGGTAGCTTTGTGAAAAAATCCACCCCTAATACCTAGAGACATTATTATTATAACCAGGAAACATTGGGGGGGGTGGAATAGAAGTGATCTTGGTGCTGGTCATGCACTGGATATGCTAAGAAGTCTTACTATATCTGGTGTGAAAATCAAAAGCTTACATATGACAAGCTCTTACAATGCATGTGGAAGGTGGTTGTCACCCAAATAAATGAAATGGACCTAAATAAAATAGATCAATCCTGCTAGTTAGTAAAAAATAAAATCAGCTGGTTCAACTGCTAAAAATATCTCTCTTTACAGAAACAGTAGGTTTAGCAAACTATAAGTTCAATAGTTGTGATAATTTGTGCAGCTTTAAAGGGTTTCCTCATGACTCCATTACCTCAAGCCTATAGAATATGATACTACAGGTTTTGTCAAAATGATTCTATATCTCTTTATGACTTATGACTTTATGGGCGCGTTGTATGGCATTATCGCCAAATGAAGTCCATTCCCTGGCATGAAGCAGCAGAGACATTTCACTAGCTATGAGAAAAGCACAGAGACAGCAGACAAATCAGGGGTGATTTAAAAATTAGTCTTAAAATTCCCCCGCTGCCTATAGTAGTAGATTCGGACACAATCTCAGTCAGGTTTTCCGACACAGACTACACAAGTCAATATTTGCAGTGTTGACCCTTCTTCTTCAGGACCTCTGCAATTCTCCCTGGCAGCTCTCAATCAATACATGTATATTGTGTGTGATATTGCAGCTTGGCCCCATTCACTTTACATACCTGAGCTGCAGTACCAGACACAATCCATGGACGCGTGTGACAGGTGTAGAAGAAAGTAGCGAGCTGTTTTTAATAATGCAGTTCTTCATGAGCTGTGTTAGAGTGCCTGATATTCAATACTGTGAGTCCCAGATAAATAAAGGTCTAATCTGATTATTTGGCATTCTGGTGTGTGTTCACAGTGAAGCAATGCTTGGCTACAGCCTGGGGCTCCGCTGCTCAGCAGTGCATTCATTGCCAAGGTCTAAATGTAAACACAGCCTGTAACATGCTAATAAAAGGTAATATTTAAGCAATGTATATTACTACTGCACAAAGGTCACCGCACTTAGATTCACAGAGCTATGATTGGACAAGACAAGCAACCAGTGAGTGAGAAGAGCCTTTGGGCTGTTGTTGTGCACAGGAATCAAACTTATAACAAGCTGCTGATGAAAGAGGAGCACATCCATCTCTGTCATATGTATAATGTCCATTGTCTTCTCACCAAGCCTACGATGTCAACTACCTATTCTCCTTATCCTTCTAGAAGGAACCTTCATAGCCATTTTCATCTTGTTTTTCAGCTTTGAAGACCTTTCCAGTAATGCAAATCCTGCTAATGTGACCGCAACAGACAGAGAGAAAGACTTCAACGCCATATTCCCTCTCTTTAAGGATGTCCATGTTATGTTATTTGCTGGCCTAGGACTTATGCTATCCTTTCTGAAATTCTATGGCTTTGGAGGAATTGCCATCAACTTTTTGATTGCCAATTTTGCCATTCAGTGGTCGATGATTGTTCAAGGCTTCTTCTACCATTTCAAACATGGGCAAATCCTGCTAGGGCTAAATAACCTTCTTGAAGCCGAATTTGCAGCTGTCACAGCTCTTATCTCAGCAGGGGCTGTTTTGGGAAGGACCAGTCCTGTTCAGTTGATTCTCCTTTCAGCCATGGAAATCCCACTCTTTGTGGTCAACGACTGGCTAGTTAATGAATATTTTCATATTATTGATGTAGGTGGCACAGTAGCCATACATATCTTCTCATGTTATTTTGGCTTGGGAGTATCTCAAACCCTATACCAACCATCCCTACGAAGAAGGCACATTAAGGAGGAGACAACCTCAAACTCTGATCTACTGTCCCTATTGGGGACTATATTTCTCTGGATTTTCTGGCCAAGCTTCAATTCTGTCCTGGCAAAGACCAGTGAAGATCAGCATCGCGCCATTGTGAATACCTTCCTGGCATTAAGTTCAGGGACAATTACTACATTTGCCATGTCAAGCCTTATTGACAAACGGGGCAGGATAAGCTTAGTACATCTCCAAAACGCCACCTTGGCAGGAGGAGTAGCTGTGGGAATTTCGGCAAATATAATTAACCCAGGAGGGGCATTTAGCATTGGGTGCTTAGCCTCCATGGCCTGTACACTAGGCTTTCAATATCTAAGCCCTTTCCTTGCCAAGAAAATCAAGTTACAAGACCAATGTGGAATCCATAATCTACACGGCTTGCCGGGTATCATTGGTACTGTCGGAAGCATTGTGGTCATAATGCTTGGACCTTTTGATAGCTATGGATTAAGTCTACATGGGACTCTCTACAGCAATGATCTGAAGGGACAACAGCCTGTTTTGGAGATTCTTGGAAGTAGGGATACTTGGACACCACAGGGTCAAGCTTTACAGCAGGCTGCAGCCCTTGGTGTAACCTTTGTGGTATCCCTATTTGGAGGTTACATAACCGGATTAATGATGAGACTGCCTTGCTTTGTTCATCCATCCAAAGATGACTTTTTTGATGACCAATTGTATTTCCAAGTGACTGAAGACACAGAAAACAAATGGATTTCAAATGACAATCTCCAGAAGCACTTGCTTGTACCACTAAAGCATATATAATAGCCTCACTTTATTTGCTGTCTGTCATCCTGTGACATATTTGAATAATTCTGCACCTCTCATAGTCAATAGTACATCTTATTATTACTTTTATAGACTAAATAGAGTATTTTGGATCTGAAGCTAATATTTGTACTTTAGTGTTATTGGACTTTTTAGTTGCATCATTGACATAGAAAGAACACAGTGGTTGCCTCTAGGTCTGTTGAATTTTGGGGGGTAATGACAGTTTATTTTCTCTGTTAACACTGCAAGATCAATTTAGCATAAATTGAGGGAAAGTGGGTGGGAACTGTTTGATTTTAATGTATTATAATACATGGCAGCCATCAGGTAAGCATTACATTGACAAACACATTTAATTTAATTTAAGAGTCTCCAGGTGATTCCTTATTTTGACCATGAATACATGCAGATGCAGATTATATAACATTAACTTTAGCATAAATGCTGTCTCCTTTTTATTCTACAATTTGTTGAAATATTTGTCTGTCCACAAACAGTCAGAAATTTTCCAATTTGTATTCAATGTCATCAGTTATTCTTGTGGATGGTCCCCGTACAGAAGAAGTTTTGTTTCTAGACCGCTTTTAGATGCTGCAGAATATATTTGTTGTCTGTGGGAGCAATATTGAGTTAAAAAATTAAATATATACTACCACACTTTAGCCACAGCATAAAAACTACAGATTGTGTCCCCATATTACCTGGTCATGTCCATTCAACCATATAGTTTATGATCCGATAAGCATAAGTTTACTGGTGACCTTGATTTATACCAATATCGCTCAGGATATATTGTTAGCTGTTGATAACTGTAGTGATACCCAGATAGCATTCAGACAATGGTAACAACTTTCTGTTTATTCAAAAATTACATAGATTTAACTGTGTGTTAAATCAGTAGTGGATTATGATATAGGCGGTAGCCTGGGGCCCAAATCACCCACCAAATTTATACTGAGAAGGACCTTCGCCAATGAAATCCTCCTACATCTGTTCATACTTATAGGACCTTTGAATGTTCTCCAAAGGTTCTGAAATTGCAGATTGAAAGCAGGGAGAAGGGACACATCCTCCAATCCCCAAGAAGCTTGATTCTAGTACCATATGTAGGATTTGTATGGGGGTTTAAAGGAAACCTACCAGTTAGAATGATAGGGGTAAGCAGTAAATACCGACCACCAGCTCAGGGTGAGCTGGTGCCGGTACTTACTTTTGTTAGTGTTATTAACCGCTGTATCGCGGTTTTAACACTTTTTAAACTTTATAGCAGAAAAGGCTTCGGCTTTTTACTACATAGGAAATGCCGGAGATGATGCGCGCGCATGGTCGCGCGCAGCACCGAAGCCTCTTCTGCTATAAAGTTTAAAAAGTGTTAAAACTGCGATACAGCGGTTAATAACACTAACGAAAGTAAGCACCGGCACCAGCTCACCCTGAGCTGGTGCTCGGTACTTACTGCTCACCCCTACCATTCTAACTGGTAGGTTTCCTTTAATAATAATACAGCCCATAGCCCATGGTGGTCTTACTGTGCATTCACATGCGGTATGCTGCCGTGCGGGCATACCGCCGTGTGCTGGAGAGGAGGTGGCCCCTCCATAGGAAACAGCGGCTCACAGCCGCAGACCAGGGAAAAGATAGAGCATGTTCTATCTTTTCCTGGTGTGCGGCACGGAACGGTGCCTCACATGTATGGCACCGTACCGCCGCAGTGCCACCATTGCCGTCTATGGAGACATATATGCATGTACGTCCCCGCAGACGGCCGTGTGAATGAACCCTTATTCCTCCCTCACTATAATCCATAATCATGGACTTTCCCACCATAAAGTTTTTTATCACCAGTGTCCTCATTAGGGTCCTATGTTACACGTGCTTTGTTAGAGGGAAATTCTCAATGCCCACTTTAAGTGTTTGTATAACCCTTAACCAGCCAACTCATTTTGCCAATAATGTTGTAAATCTCAGTCAACATAACCCCATTACTCAAATTCTCCTCAAAGCAAGCACCAAATGTGCATGACTGAGGCTTAGGAAGAGGGGAGGCCAAGTCAATGGGACACATGTAGCTTTTATTTTGCTTGGCTTTTTCTTATTTTTTGTGACTTTTTTTTGCACCAAAGCAATTCTTCTTTCAAAGTTCCCCATTGGTGGGTTTTCTGCAGTGTTAGTAACCTTTAGTAACTACCTGAATTCAGATATGGAAGCTGCAACTTTTGTAAGAAGTCACAAATTTTAACACAAAACAATGCCCTCTCTTTCCAGCCATAGCATATAGCTTAGAGTTGGTTTGTTTGTGACTTTTTTTATTTTTTTTTTCACTCAAGCCACTCTTAACACAGATATATTAGAAGTAAAAACCCTTAAGACACAGCAGAAAAAAAGAAAAAATACAGATGCACAAAGCCAAAACTATGGCTCCATGCATTAGTCCACAAATAACGGCCATGAGCTAGCTGCTAACACGCCAGGTAGCTCACAGTCACCATAGACATCCTATTCCTGCCCTGAATTGCGGTGCAGCCGCTCACATTCTTATGGAGAGGGGAGTAGTTAGCAGCGCTTACCCCCTTCTCCCGCTGGCTTGCATATCATGGCAAATGTCTGCTCATGATGTTTGCATGGAGCCTAAGATACATGTGTCCAACTGCCTTGAACCATTCCTTAATCCACAAATCATGTTAGTTATCTAAAAGAGTCCACCACTGTTAAAGGACAACTAAAGCTAGGATAATGACATACTGCGGTGTCTCCCCTGTGGCAACATCTGCTCTTCTTTAAGCACCCAAAAAATTGACTTTTTTCCTGTGAGAAACACATACCATATGGGAAAAAGCATAAGAGGAACAAGAAAAAAATAATGTGGTTAATTAGTACTGTAAGGCGAGCAATAAGCAAGAAAGATAAGGTGTTTAAGGTGTTAAAACACAAAGCTAGCGATGAGGCGTTACAGGATTATAAACAAAAAAATAAATCCTGTAAAAAGCAGATAAAAGCCACAAAAATAAAGACTAAGAGAAATAATACCAAGGAGAGCAAAAATAATCCCAAAATATTTTTCAAGTATTTAAATGATACAAAAATAAAAAACGGAGAGTGTGGGCCCCCTGAGGAAGTAGGTGGGGGTCAAGGTTGAAGGAGATGAGAAAAGGGTCAATCCAGTGAATGTCGCCTTCTTGACTGTCTTTACCCAGGAATATCCCATGGTGGAAGACATGAGGGGAAATGATGTAAATTCTTTTAGGAATGTCAACAGTTTAACCCAGGAAGATGTACAGTACTGCCTCACAACCACTGAGATAGACAAATCACCAGGACCAGATGGCATACACCCCCGGGTTTTGCATGAACTATGTACTGTGATAGACAGACATAATATTGAAAATAATGAAGATTCCCTGAGGACTGGAACTGAGGTCGCAAAGCATACATGGCACTAACATACAAAAGAGGATCAAAAAATGTTCCTAGAAACTACAGACCTGTGAGTCTAACTTTTCTAACCTGTGTGTTGTGGGGAAAATATTTGAGGGGTTTGTTAGAGATGCTATCCTGGAGTATCTCCAGGGGCGTAACTTGAGGGAGTGCAGATGTTGCGATCGCACCTGGGCCCAAGAGGTTTAGGGGGCCCTTATGGTGTCACTTTCCCATATGAGAAAACTATTACTATAAACCATACATTATAGTCGGGGGCCTGGCACAGACTTTGCACTGGGGCCCATCAGTTTCTAGTTACACCACTGAGTATCTCACTATACATAACCTAATAACAGCATTGGTTTATGAGAAAAAGCAGTCTGCAGGTGTTCTGTCAGTCCGATGTCACAGGCTCTGACGTCAGCCGCTGCAAAAGTATTGTGTGTACCGGCAGTGGACTGTCGCATCGCATGTAAGACCTGCAGGGGGTGTCAATTAATCAATTGTCTGTACAATGGGAGATGGAAGGGGGTTATACAATGGGGCGGGAGGTCGGCTGTAAAACTGGGCGGGGCTGGCTGTACAATGAGATGGGGGGTGCAGCTGTATAATGGGGCAGGAGGCCCAGCTGTATGATGGGTGAGGGGGCTGCCTGCATAATGGGACAGGGGGCTGCCTGCATAATGTGGCTGGGAGCTGCCTGCATAATGGGACAACGGGCTTCCTTTATAATGGTTGGCTATATACTGGGATGCAGTGGCTGCTGACTATATACTGGGGGATATGGGCTGGCAGGCTATATACTAGGGAGCGTGGTCTGGCTATACACTGGGGGGGCAGGGGCAGGCGTGCTATATACTGGGGTGAGGCTGCGACCAATGCATTTCCCACCATCTGGTTATACTCGAGTCAATAGGTTTTCCCAGTTTTTAGTGGTAAAATTAGGGGCCTCGGCTTATACTCAAGAATATATGGTAATAAGTTTTCTATAATAAAGTAAGTTACAGACTGGTTCTGGGGGATGCTGTGAATGTTGTATATCTGGACTTTGACATTTGACACAGTGCCGCATAAAAGGTAGGTACATAAAATAAGACTGCTGGGACTAGGGGAAAATACAGGCGGTCCCCATCTATGAGGTTTTCTTAGGTTAGCTACAAACGGCCCTCTGGATATTGGTAATTTACTGCACTTTAGCCTTAGGCTACAATAAAC
The DNA here is from genome assembly GCA_019512145.1 of Engystomops pustulosus. Taxonomy (NCBI): domain Eukaryota; kingdom Metazoa; phylum Chordata; class Amphibia; order Anura; family Leptodactylidae; genus Engystomops; species Engystomops pustulosus. The sequence goes on from CM033646.1 coordinate 58,639,388, forward strand.
AGCTACAAACCTACAGAACCTTGGGGCCACTTCTTTTTAATAATTTTATTAATGACCTTGAAGTGGATTTACACAGTTAAGTCAATATTTGCGATGATACTAAGCTGTGTAAAGTAATTAATACTGAGGTCAATAGCTTAACATTAGAGAGGGATGTGTGGAAGCTTAAGGATTGGGCGGAGAAATGGTTGATGAGGTTTAATGTAGATAAATGCAAAGTGATGCACTTGGGCAAAGGAAATAAAAAGTACAATTATGTTCTAAACAGTCAATTACTTGGTAAAACAGAAGCTGAAGGAGACTTTGGTGTATTGGGGGATGGTAAACTTAAGTTTAGTGACCAGGGCCAGGTGGCTGCTGCCAAAGCAAATTAGATTATGGGATGTATCAAGAGAGGAATAGATTTTCATGATAAGGACATAGTTTTATCCTTGTACAAATCACTGGTCAGACCACACATGGAATATTGTGTACAGTTTTGGGCACCAGTGTAAAAAAGGATATAGAAGAACTGGAACGGTTGCAGAGGAGAGCAATGATAGATTACAAAATTTGGGATTATTCAGTTTAGAAAAAAGACGACTGAGGGGAGACCTAATTATAATGTACAAATACCTGAATGGACAGTACAAGGATCTCTCCAAAGATCTTTTTATACTTAGGCCTGTGACCAGGACAAGGGGGCATCCTCTACGCATAGAGGAGAGGCGATTCTACCATCAACATAGACAAAGGTTCTTTACTGTAAGAGCTGTGAGACTATGGAGCTCTCTGCCGCAGGAGGTTGTTATGGCGGACTCTATGTACATGTTCAAGAGAGTTTCTGGAGACCAGAAATATTGCGCATTTGTTTAATTGTTAAAGGTTGGACTTGATGGACTTGCGACTTTTTCAAGCCTTATATACTATGATACTAAGCTTCCTATGCCCTTGTTTTTACGGAAAAAAAGGTTTGAAAATTATGCAAAGGGTCCCAATTTACATAATTTTAAAATAATATAATATAATAATAATTTTTTGTAGAAACCAGGGCATAATAAGCTAAAAGAAGAGCAAATCCTGCCAGAGGGGACAAACACCTGACTGTCATTGTTCTGGGTTTACAATCCTTGTTACTGGTGGTAAATGTCCTTTAAGGACATAAGGGGTGCACTTGATGGCAGACTGGTCAGAGCTTCTATGCTGACCTCAGTGCACAGCACAAAATGCTTACAATAGGCATGTGAACATCAGAAGTGAACAATGAAAAGGTGATTGGTGTTTGTCCGTTTCCCAGGACCCAAGGTTTTCCAGCAGTAAACTTCACCACTGTACCTTCTTCTTTCCAAGGTAATTTACCCAGCTATTCACTTGATGTAAAAAAAACCTGTTGCGTCAGACCACTCCGCTGTGACATCCCTGTATGCAGTGGCATGCTGCGCTGGCGTCAAACACTTGTACATTATAACTAGTGTTCTGGGCAAGAACGCCCACTCAGCCTTCCAGCACAGCTATCTACGCACCTCCTCCATGCCCACGCGTGGTGGGGGAAATCATCACAATTCCTGGCGTTACGCAAGGAGTTGCGATTATTTCAGAAAACAGGCGTACAATTGCTGATAGATCTCCCCCTATATGAGATTATACTTTAATATTTAGTACACCTCTGTCTGTTGCTTGAGTGCTCCAGCAATACTAGGCAGGTGCAGTGAAGAAATCCAATGGTGCCCCATACCAGGTGACGGCCTAGTATGGTATGGCATTATGCAAGAGTTATACAGTCTATTGCCGCTGAGCCCCATACAAGTATGGCAGCACTGCACCAAGTACCTGCATGACTCTTCAATAATGCTTCTCCTTTCCCGCCATTGCCTATTTATGGTATGGAGTGCTATTGGAGTTTATTCTCCACAACTACCACTACATCTCTGATGTTTGATCTACATCCTAATTCCAATAGGACACACATTTACAATGAAAAATACAGCAATTATTTTTTTGTCCACTGTATTTCACACCACGGACAACCCAAGGTTTGCCAAGATGGCGGAAGTAGAATGGACTAACACATCAACACCAAGATGTGTAGCAGCAGTCATTGACACCTATGGCAGCTACATAAAATAATGATTTAGTTCCTCGAGTGGAATGGAGCTGAAATTACAATTTTTTCACCCTTGAGTTATATGCTATTTGTATAATATATATGTATGCTATCCTTCATAGTGCTGCATTTTCCAGCATATACACAAAAATACATCCAGTATAGTTTAGTCCACAGAAGCATTCCCACTTACCACAATTTTTCCTTTGGAACAGTTTTTTATTCATTTCCATGTATTTGATCTCAAACACAATACTTTGTGTATACCTGGATGACCCGCCAGGAAGTGTCAGCCCTGAGCCACTATCGTTTGAACAATAGGGAAAGTCACCCAGCTTTCCACTGTCTACAACCAGCATATGAAACTGCATTCATTGCAAAGCAGCTTCTCTTACACTAGAGACCATTCAGGAGTAACCACATTCACTGCTCAGATGCTCTGGTTTTTTCCACGCTGCTCTGTGGTTACAGATTAACTTTTGGTGCAGCTGGTTATCTAAACATATCTACTTTAATGCTGCAACTTTATGATGCTGGAGATAACGCTATTATTGCTTTAACAAAAACTGATGACAGAGAAAGTGTCATTTTTGTGTAAGGTCACATCAGTCATGTAGTGATTCACAGCAAATGGATAATATTTATTAAAGAGAACCCATCATGCAAAATAACCCCCCTAATCTAAATATATTTTCATAAACTGCCATTAGAGAGCATTGCCTCTATCCCTTCATTGTCCCTCTACATGCCTGTAAACTTAAGCAATGAGGTCCTAAAGCTGTCCAGCTTATTCATGAGTGGGAGGCACAGCCATACCCCCAGTGCATGACTGACAGCTGTGTAATGATGTGAGGCTGTATAATGATGTAATGGCTGCTCCATGTGCTTGCTGGTGGCCACACCCCCTGCAGCCTGTGTGTGCATGTGTGTGTGTATAGGAGAGATACAACAGCACCAGGCAGTCATGTTATAGCAGAACATGTCAGGTACTTATGTAGCTGATGTCTGTGTCGCTGTGTATTAGGAAGATGCAGCATGTGAGCAGATGCAGCACACACACTAGCAATGCTTTACTATACATTACACACAGACATGAGCAGGGGAGGAGAGGAGAGAGGGAACAAGGGTGACATCACTGCCTCTGAATATGTGACCAGCCTCATTTACATAATAAAGAATAGATGATTTTATAATGATTAATGTATGAATTGACTAGATAAAGGCTGAGATGGAATCCTTGTGAGCTGCTCCAAAAGATAGTAGTGACAGGACCAGTGACAGAGACCTGATGACAGGTGTCTTTTAATCTTTAGAAAAGAAAGACATATTTTTTGTAATTAATTTAGTTTCCAAAAGTGCTAGTTGATCATCAATAGACCAGTTTGGCCTGAAAACTCGCTAAGTGCATGTTCACACGCTGTCTCCGTACCTAGTCATCACTCTATTTAAATGCATTTAAACTTACCAGGAAATTGTAATGTTTCTCATATTGCCGATAAGCTGCAATTGATTGTATATATTGCACTTGAGAGTTAAATAAAATTCACTTTTGAAATATGCAATTGATGTGCATTGCTTTTCTTCTATTCATGTAACATGATCAGCAATAGAGCCTGCTTATAACTCACACCAAGTGTTGTCAACCAACTTTCCTGGGATACTGAATGACTTAACCACTGCCTTAGAAGGGAGGTGGTTTCCTTTCAGGGTGACATAATGGCAGCCATATTGGTTGTCACCCAATTTAGCTAAAAACAAATCTAGATAAGAAATGACTGAATAGAATATTTAAAACCATCAGACAAGGCTGCTCAATGACTTATATTTATAGGTTTTAATACAATGCATTCAGTCTCTGAAGACAGTTCATTCATATCTACAGGAATACATACTCAGAGCCTACATGGATTTAACAACCCTTTCCATTCTACCCTGCTTTCCCTCGTCGGCTAAGACTACCATACGATTTTGTCTCCCTCTCTGACCCCTGCAAACTATTTATAAACCTTTATTTTTCCGCTTGTTTTTCTCAAATTTCAGGCAGGTTTCTGACCTCACCACCTCCTCTCCCGCTCTCTACATTTCCTCCTTCCTTCCCTCTCCTCCTGCATCATATCTTCCACATTTGCTCACTAACAACCAATAGGTTTATCCCAATAAAAATCCCTTAGGAGTGAATCGAAATTATTTTTGTCCCAGATACCATAGGGGAGTAATCCTTAAACAATATGATGATGCAGACTAGGGCAGCGGTTGGTAATGAGTTAAGTAAGGGTTCAGCACAATGATGACATAGTTTGCAGTTGGATTGTTAAAGTTAAATCATGGAAAACCCCTAATTTTATGACCTGGAGTAGAGCTGTACCGCGAGAATCATAGTGTGCCCACCATACTGGCCACATCAAAAGGTCGTAACTTCTAGATAGATCTGGTGGTGCCAACATCAAGTGCTGGCACATTCTTTTACAATGCTCTTCAATCCCACTGCTTGTAAGATTTGACAGGAATAAATATATTATAAGAGGAAACGTATTCATGGTAAATTGCGGCAATTGCATATTTTTGTGCCATTTCCCCACCAAAAAACTCACACTTTATATACACATGTATTCTTGACGCTACTTGAACGTCATATGTAAGGCCAGAATTATGCCTTGTGACCTTGTGAAAAAGTTGCATTAAAAAATTGCAAAGTCGCTAAAGTCCCTGGCTGTGATGTGTAAGTATTTTGCAACTTTGTAGCGGACATAAAACAGAAGAACACAGAAGACAGATTTATTAAAGGAACAGCAGCAGAGCCTGCCTAATGATAAATGACCCCCAGAAAGAGTGTTCACTACTTCTCTCTGATAATCTACAGCCACGATAAGACAGGTAGCCTGCATTCTGGAAACTATAAACTGCAAATTAACTAAGACACAGAGTTTTTATAATACAGACGGTCCCCTACTTAAGGACACCAGACTTACAGATGACCCCTAGTTAAAGAGGGACCTCTCTGCTCACTGTGACCTCTGGTGAAAGTCTCTGGATGCTTTACTAAAGCCTCAGACTCCAATGATCTGCTGTAAGGGGATTATGATGAAGCTTTATTGATCTTGGTCCCATTACTGCGAAAAATTTAGAAACTCCAATTGTCACTAAGGCAGAAAAAAATTTTGTCTGAAGCTACATAGATAAATATAATAAAATAAAATATACAGTTTCGACTTGCATACAAATTCAACTTAAGAACAAACCTATGGAACCTATCTTGTACGTAATCCAGGGACTGCCTGTATTCTTGAATAACGTGCTGAGCTATATATACATGAAGAAATATAAGAGGTTTAGATGCTATAACAGGTAAAAAATTATTGGGGCATATAGGCATCATACAGACTACAGCGGATTTACAACAGAATTCTGTCCATATATGTAGATGCCTAACGCCACATTTATTAAGGTTTTAAACGGAGTCTATCGACCCCTAACTTACACACAATCAATATTACATTGTGTAGAGCAATCTGTAAGCCTTCCAGACCCATCTTTTCTCTTTACCAGTAATCATTTTCGAGAAAATGTTGCTTTTATTCTCATGCAAATGAGCTTCTCAGTGCACCACAGACGTGATCATTCTTGTTGTTGCACCAGTTTTCTTTTTTCAATGCTTCCGCTAAGCAGGGCCAGCGTTAGGGGGTGGAAAACTGGGCATTTGCCCAGGTCCCCCTATGCTAAAGGAGCCTCCTGCGTGTGATCTTTTGTTTAGCCTGATGGGACAGAGAACGGGTCCATTGCCTTTAGTCTCTACCAGAAAACCAGCGGAGATTATAGTTTAACTCTCTGCCAGGTCAGATCTACTACGAGGCCTGAGCCTACACACAAGATGCCAGCGGGGAATTTTAAGACTGGCATTTAAAATATTAGTCTTAATGGACTGCCCCAAATATTCAGACGGTAGTAAACTCTCTTTATGACAGTTTTTAGAAAATGTTCCGCCCAGTACGACAAATGAAAAAAAAATCATAAATTTTGTTGCCCTTTTTTGGAGGGCCAAGGTACAAGGTACGACTAGATAGTCTCAAATCACAGCAGATATATCACCAACATCACACACAATTATAAATTCGGTACACTTTGGAACACTTTTGATAAATCTACCCTACAAAGTCTCTCCAAAAACAGACCAGCAAAACTAGAATAATAACAGTAAATGTGTAGTCGAAATTACTCCGAAAACTATCATTACTTCTGACTGGCAGTAGAAGAACTGTGATCTGAATGCTTCTGATATTCGCTATGTTTCCCAAGCCAAAATGTCATATCCTTCAGCAGTCAGGGGCGCAGTGGAAGTGCAGCCAGATACACATTGTAAATGTCCACATCATTTCTAATTTGATACCATTCCATAGGACTGCAGTGAATCTGCTGGTTTTATGGACACTTCACCTGACCATGACTCCTCTCTCCATACATATACACTGGAGATCAAGAGCACAAGACACATTTTCCTAAATGTCAGGTGGAGAAAGTGCCATAGTTTGGGGAATGTTTTCTGCAGCAGGAATTGGACCTCTCATACAGCTACTTGGCAGAGTGAATGCAAGTGTGTATCAGAAACTTCTTTAGCAACACGTGGTTCGTTCCTTCATAATAATAATAATAATAATTCTTTATTTATATAGAGCGCACAGATTACGCAGCGCTGCACAGAGTTTGCCAAATCAGTCCTTGTCCCCCAATGGGGCTCACAATCTAATCAACCTACCAGTATGTTTTGGAATGTGGGAGGAAACCCACGCAAACACGGAGAGAACATACAAACTCTTTGCAGATGTTGACCCTGGAAACCTAGTTTCCCAGTGCTGCAAGGCTGTAATGCTAACCACTAAGCCACCATCAGCCAGCAATTTTCATGCAGCACAATGCTCCCTGTCACACAGCAAAACAGGTAAAGCAGTTCCTTGATACACTAAAATGCGTTTAACGCATGCGTTTAAAATGCATTGCAATAGCTGAAGAGTGATTTAACAGTGAACAGCTGTTAACACGTGTGTTTACAAAACGCAAATGCATTAACGGCCGTGTTTTGTAAACACACGTTAACAGCTGTTCAATTAGGCAAATCACTCTTCAGATATTGCAATGCGTTTTTAAGCGCATGCATTAAACGTGACGTGTGACCGCACCCAGAGTCCTTATCTAACATTAATAGAAAACTTCCTGTGTATATTTATATTAATTGACACCGAATACAAGAAAATAGTGTCCAGTTATATACAGTGGGTATGGAAAATATTGAGACCCCTTTAAAAGTGTCATTGCAGCCAATTGGTAATATCAAAAAGTTATTTTTTTGCTCATTAATGTACTCTATACCCCATTGTGACAGAAAAATCCCCAGAAACGTAGATAATTTTGCTACATAAGAAAAGCGGAAATATCACATGGTCATTGTACCGCTTACGGCGCCTCCCTCTCCTCCTTAAAGGAGCAGGGATTTCCCAACTAGACTGTTGGCAAAGGTTCCTAGCTTGCTAGTCCTGCTGTATGGTGTTTGCTTCTGTCGGCTACCCATGTGTGACCCATGTTCCTGACTCTGATTTGGTCTGCGCTCCCTGGTATACAACTCCGGCTTGTTTCTTGAACTTGTGCTGCCTGAGGCGACTCTATACCTGGATTCTAATTGAACACTGCCTGCCTTGACTGTGGACTTACACAGATTACTCGCCTTGCCTGACTCCTTGGTACCACGTACCGGTGTCTTTGTGCCCGCTGGGCCAGCTGCTATCTATACCGGGGCCACCACAAGAGGGAGCAGCCTTGCGATCCAAGACGTCCAAGAACATGATGTGTGGCAGCACCCTCAGTGTGTGGCCCAAAGTCAAACCTGTGAGATAGCATAGTGGGTTCACATCCCACTGCTTGTCACAATCATAAGTATTCAGCCCCTTTGCTCAGTATTGAGTAGAAGCAGCCTTTGTGCCAGTATAGGCATGAGTCTTCTTGAAAGTGATGCAACAAGTTTTTCACACCAGGATTTGGGGATCCCCTGCCTCTTCCTTGCAGATCCTACCCAGTTCCCTCAGGTTGGATGGTGAACGTTGGTGGACAGCCATTTTTAAGTCTCTCCTGAGATGCTCAATTCGGATTAGGTCTGGGCTCTGGCTGGGCCAATCAAGAATGGTCAGTTATTCTGAAGCCATTTGTTTTGTTTTTGTAGCTGTGTGCTTAGGGTCACTGTCTTGTTGGAAGGTGAACCTTCAACCCAGTCTGAGGTCCAGAGCACTCAGGAAGAGGTTTTCATCCAGGATCTCTCTGTACCTTGCTGCATTCATTTCCTTCAATTGCAAGCAATAATCTGGTCTCGGCAGCTGAAAACCACCCATAGCACGATGCTGCCACCATGTTTCTCTGTTGGGATGGTATTTGGCAGGTGATGAGCAGTGCCTGGTTTTTCAACACACATACCGCTTAGAAATAACACCAAAAGGATCAATCTTCATCTCATCAGACGAGAGAATCTCATTTTTCATATTCTGGGAGTCCTTCATGATTTGTGGGGTTTTTTTGCACACTGTATGCGACTTTCATGTCTTGCACTGAGGACAGGCTTCTGTCGGCACTCTGCCATAAAACCCAGGCTTGTGGAACTATACCTGGAGCTCAGTCACAGTGATCATGGGGTTCTTGTTTACCTCTCTCACCAAGGCTCTTCTCCAACAATTGCCTAGACTGATTGGCAGGCCAGGCTGAGGAAGAGTTGTGGTCGTCCCAAACTTCTTCCTCTTAAGGATTATGGAGGCTACTGTGCTTTTAACCTTGTTTGCTGCAGAAATTTGTTTGTAACCTTGGCCAGATCTGTGATGTGCCACAATTCTGTCGTGCAGCTCCTTAATGCATGTCAGAGCACATTAGAATTATGAGGTCTGTGAGCTCTTATATAAACAGGTGTGTGCCTTTCCTAGTCAAGTCCAATCAGTTTAACCACAGCTGTACTCCAATGAAGGTGTAGAACCATCTCAACGGGGTCTGAATGCTTATGGCCATTTGACATTTTTGTTTTTCTTATTGAATAAATTAGCAAATATAACTGGATTTTGGTTCTTTTTCTGTCAATATGGGGCGCAGAGTGTACATTAGTGAGCCAAAAAAAATATATATACTTTTTGGATCTAACCAATTGGCTACAAAGAAACAACGAGTAAAACATTTAAATGAGTCTTAATACTTTCTGTATCCACGGTATGCATATACCCATAATGTCACTGCCCACGCTGAATGGGTTAACACACTGCATGACAGACAGTTATGCAAGGCTGACAATCCAGTTCCAATACTCCATATATAGAAGAGCTGCTCTGACAGGAATGAAAGGAAAGGGGGTGACATGGAGACAGAATATAAATTTATAGACATTCCAGCGCCTGTCTCCCCTCACACCCCCCTGATCAGTAACATACAGCTGTCCCCAGGCTCACAAATAAAGCCACAATTACAGCATGCGAGACATTCAACCAGTGCGGCATGTCTGACACATACCTAGCATCATAGTCACTGGCTCCACCTGGTGGTGGAATGTAAACATTGCAAATTGTAAAATTTAATAGCGATTAGCACTATCAGTACATGTGATTTAGAAGACTAAGGCAGCAGCACTGCAGATGTTGGAGTAAAACAAAAGTTTTCTTTTATTCACATGGCATAGAGCAATGTTCTGACATTATATGTCTTTTTCAAAAAGCCATAATGTCTAAGAGTTGCTGGAAGAAAGGTGAATAAAAGAACATTTGTGTTTTACACCAACATCCGCAGTGCTGCTCCCTTTGTCGTCTGAATCATTTGCTGGGATCCATGGAACCAGGAACAACAGGCTACATGCACCAGCTTTGAAACTGTACTACAGTTTTAGACTTTACTTGAAGATTGGCGCTGCCTGTATTTGTGGGAAAAGATGCACTGTCTGGAAGACCCCAAAAACACAATCTTGTTAGTGTGACAGCTGCTGTATCAAGCTCTGTTAGAAAAGCTGTAAACTTTCAGAATGGTTAAGAGGTTCTCATATCATCTGGAGGTGAAACAAAAGAGCTTTACAGGAGACCGCATGGAGTCCAAGGAAGGACCAGCACTGGATGGACCACAGTGTCCTGAAATCTTAACAGCCAAGGAGACTGCTTATATTACCTAGACACCATCAGGTGTAGGTCCTGGGAGCCTCATTCAGTGCATAGCTTCTTGAATATGTCAAGAGGAATATACCCTACACCTGGAACAAATTGCTGGTCAATTTTCCATGGCCAGAACATGAACTGTGAAAAGAAAAAAATCAGGAACTTGTAAGTGGGGAAAAAAAAACATATTGAACTCCTATGCATTCTGAAATGGGGTTCCACACATTCCATAGGTTGGTCCAGGCCCAGAGACTTTTCATATAGAAAAAAAGCCAAAGTGACAGAGAGAAGGCAGGCAGAGGCCCGAGTTGGGGGGAGAGGGGGATTCCCTCCTAAAATCTGTATGGACTGGAGGAAGAGAATATCCATGCCGCCGAAAGGGATGCCAGAAGAATAAGCATTACCCTTGATGTATGCTAGTCTTGTATTCATCTTCTTTGCTTTAGATACTCTACCAACAGTAAGTTAAGAAAGTAAGCTGTGGGGTGGGGGAGTAACAAAAGCAACAGAAGAGCGGCTCTAATTAACCTCCTATCTTGGTGGAGGTTGAGGGAGGTGCAAAAAATATGGCCCAAGCATATCCTCCTCACTGGGGATAGTAGCCAACCTAAAGAGGGAGAAAGGAAAATAAAAAGTAGAGATGTGCAGGTAAGTGTTAGGTACAGTAGTATTTTTGTGTTTTCACATGGAAGCAAAAATAAGCAAAGCATATAGAACTGCAGCAGACTATAATAAACACACATTATAGGTTACATAAAAATGTCTGTATTGAGAATCATCACTTTATACATATCAATCACAGTAAGATGCTAAGATACACAACACCCATAGTGAGGGGAGGAACCATTTGTGATGCACACAATGCCTTCAAATTGTAGATATCAAATGTATGCAAAGGTAGCATGAAGCAGGTGGAAATAGAGCAGCAACTTTACATCACATCTATCCTAGCCACAATACCAGACTATAGAAAAGGTGCTACCTCCAAGATAGTTGTACAACACTGAGGACACCAGCATGCCTAAAGAATTGCTAACGGCACGGTGCATTGATAGCTACCTCCATGTGTATGTAACAGATCCCTGTGATCCAAATTTTCATAGAAAATCCAAAAAACATTGTCTGTTCTGATAGACATCCAACTTTTGATGTATTCATTATAAACAGAGGTCTAATTGACTGTTGGAATTAAAGTTCTCTGCTCACAATGCTTGAAAATAAGGAGTGGATGTTACACTGCAATAGCAATTAAAAAAAATACACAATTTAAAAATACAATAAACTGCAGGTAAAGGGCAGTTCACATCTCTGATATATCAACAGTTTTTGGATCAGTTATTGTGAGCCAAACCATGGTGTGGAGACCACAGAGAGACAAGGTAAATAGGGAACACATCTGGTTGTGGGTTTAAAGTAGCGAACACAAAACACTGATGAATTAACAGAGACATGAAATGGCCCAAAACAGGGGCTGCACTAAGAAAGTCAGTGCAGCGTTCTCTGGGGGCAGAATTATGTACAACAATGTGGCAGAAAGACTAGAATGTGTTCTTTATTTTTGATGCTACTAAGGTGAGAATTTCTCCAAGTTTATTCTGCCAGTTCTTTATGTCCTTCGATACAGCGCACCATAGCTCCCCATGCCGCGGCTCAGCATTCTCACATCGCTTCCTGATCTCCTCCTGTTGCTCCTAATGTGGAGAGAAAAATACAATATAGGCAGTTTGTTTGTGAAACAAATATTTTTGTGTACAAAAACAAGGTTAGAATGTTCTCTGTATTTGTTTTTCTCTTGCCAATGAGTGTTCAAATCAGTGCCCAGTACTAGGGCATGGCACTCTGCCCTGCAGGTAAAAAACAACATACACAAGGACAGCAATCAAATGCATTCTTTATACTGGGCTACTTAAAAGGGTCCCCTAAAAATGTAAGTGCTAAAACAAAGGTCTGCATTTAATAATTGCTGCTGTACAGTATTGATTTTCAATTAACTGAGAAGAAAAGTACACTTACCCAAAGCCAATCACCTCCACATTGTATATTACAAAAGTTTAAAAGTAAACCTACCATGAGAATTCTACCATCACAAGTAGATCGGATGGTAAATCCCTGCTGCTTGATTCTTTCCTAATCCGTAATTTAATAAACCTGGAACCTAACCTACCTAATTTTAACACATAAAACTGGGAAAACCTATTGACTCGAGTATAAGCCGAGGGTGGGAAATTTGTCACATGCCCCCCAGTATTTAGCCAGCAGCCGCCTGCCCCCCCAGTATGTAGCCAGCAGCCGCCTCTCTGCAACAATTGTGCTACATAAAACATATGGTATATAAACATTACCCATTTTTTTGTGATTTGTGGCAAGCACAAAAAATGGAGCATTGAGGGTGGTCTAGTCAGAGGATACAGTTGCTTAGGCTCGGAAGTACATGAAGAAAGCCCTTACCTCTGTACCATGCTGCAGCTCAAATTTGTAGAAAGTTGCCCAGGCATCACCAAGATCAGAATCAATTTTCACAGTGCGGTGGAACCAGTCACGAGCCTTAGAAATTTTCCGCTCACTCCAAAAAAGTCTGAAAGTGAAAAGATGAATAAGAAGCATAACAGCATACAAACAGGTTCAGAAGCACGAGCACTTTCTAACAGTCAGAGAAGGTAACCCATTCAAGACCAAGTTTTTAATTTTTTTTTTAAATTTCCATTTCTTATTGCGCTTCTTCCACAAGCTGCTACTTTAAAATGTTTTCATTAATAAAGCTATATGAGGGCCAATGAGGTCAATTCAAGAAGCAGAGCTGTTAGCACCGACAGCCGCTGTAGAAAGTGCTTAGTCTGCGAGTTCTCTCCATACTATGCTTCACAACTGACCAACATATATTTACATTAATAGGCCATGAAAGGGTTAATGTTGTGTATCAATTTCTCTGCTTGCTGACATTCTATAGGAAGATTTGTGGTTAACATCCTGCGGTTAGAAATCAATCCATTGTCGTGTGATTATTCTCTGTATTTGTCTGTGAGCCCACTTCATACATGCTAAATGGCCCCATGACGTACAGGTACGTCATGGAGCGTTAAGGAGTAAAAGACCAATTTTTTGTTTTTTGGCCTTCACATTTTAAAAACAAAAGCTTCCATGTGAGTAGGAAGTAGTTCAAGTTATGGGACAACCCCTTATGATTTGTAAAGTGCTACAGAATTTGCTGGCGCTATATAAAGATATTATGGATATACCAATTTAGTAGTAAAATGTATTCTGTTTGAAACTAATTTCACAAATAGGCATCCACCTACTTGGCAACGGCTAGCAGAACATGAGGATCATGCTCGCACTTCTTGAGGGCATCAACACTCTTGGTCTTCCTCTGAGGTCTGGCCTCTAGGAATATTGCTTCAGCCCACAGGATGCCTGAAAAGGGACACAGTACAGCATGAAAATTCCAGCTAAAACACAAACATTGCATACTCAGCCAAAAAACAGAAACAAGGGTATTTCTAACAGAAAATATAAAATAATGTAAAAGAAACAACTCAAAGGAAAAAAAAACAATTTTCTGGAGAATTAATATAAAAATCCTAACACATTATTTATCTTGTCACTAGTATTATATTGTGGATCTGCACTAATATTCTTTAAGCTCCATTTTAGAAATCACAACTAATGCTATTCATTTACAAGGTTACAGAGGTCCAATTGTACGGTGAATGATAAAGGATAACGCTGACTGTTCATTAAAAATGGTCATCAATTTAAGAATGGAAACAACAGCAAAATTCCATTCTCAGTGGACGAGCAATACTAAATCACCACGAGGCAAGCTGTGATAACTAAACCCTGCCAATACAGCACAGGAGTGTCCTTGTGGCAAGGTGCAAGGTGTTGAGATTCATATTTTCTTGTCCTATTTTGAGAATTAGTCATCAATATCTTCATCATGGAAAACCCATTTAATGGTTCACCTCTATCAATATATTTCCCCAACACTACTTTTTATAGTACAGAATATGACAACTCGCACCTGAATTAGGACATTCCTGCAAAGCCTTAGCCATCAGGGTATTTGCAATATTTTTCAAACCAGCTCTGAACTCCAGTCGCACAGACTCCAACCTGCAGAAAAGAAAGTCATCAGAAGGAAGTCAAAACCTAGAAACATAACCTGAACTTTATAACACTGCAGCTACTGACAGATATTCCACTGGATATTTCAAGACAAAATCCACTCGTGGGCTTTCCAATGCAGAGTTTGAGTGACATGAACTATATTTGTACATAATAAGATTTGGAGCTGAATATAGGACACATGACTTTTTTTCCCCCACTGTCAGCCAACAAGCCCAATGAAAAATTTGTTTGACCTTACAAAATATATGTTCTCTTTGGGTATTTGTTGGCATCTAGTGGCAGCAGCTACTTTCAACATCTTAGCTCACTCCCCTAATGAACATAGCGAGAAAGATTAACTTTTTCTCACCACAAAAATGAAAAATCCACTTAGTGTGAAAACCTAACATTTGAACTACTTGAAAATCTGCTGAAAAAGGAGTCCAGGACTTCTATTCAGCAAAATTTCTACACAAAAATCAGTGCTGAAAAAACATGTATAGTACACAACATGTGCATTTAGCCTAATGGGACAAAGTGTTTGATAGAGTCTTTTGTAAAACTGACATGGTTAACCAGGTATAGGGATGGTTTGCTAGCCCTAAACCTAGTGGTTGGTATTAATACAAAGCACTTTGAGTAGTTAATGCGAAGAGTTAACAAGAAATATAAACCCACCATAATTCAGGGACCCTAGGGTTTTTCAAACGCGACTTCTCCAGGATAGCTCGAGCCCTTGTCAGCTGCCCCACATTTTCCTCCAGTCTAGAGAGCAATAACCAGAGCGGGACTGAATGGGGGCATTTTTTCAGCTGCAATAAAACAAATTAGACAATATTACAGACAAACCTAATCAAGAAGAAAAAAAAGTAATTATGTTTCTATAAGATGATTGAAAAATACATAGACTTTACCCCAAGGTTATATGCCTCTCTGGCCTTCTCAGTTTGCTGCCTTTGATCTTCAATCTGACCCTTCATCATCCACAGTTTGGGGAAATCTTCATAGTGGCTCAGAGCCTCCTCGCACAGATCCAGAGCAGCTTCAATGTTCCCCAACACCCACTCCAGCTTCACAGATTTCATGAACACCTGCAGGATTTCAAATGTGTAAAATACAGATTAAAGACCTCCATGTAACAGACAATTGCCCATATAGTTGTCAAGATTCAAGAGGCGCTGTATATAATAATATAAACATACAGTAAGTTTTACCATTGTCTAGATGCAAAATAATCATATTGACGCGAGATATCCAGAAATATGACATGCCTCTGGATGCCAATGGTTTACATTGTACCGTTTTTCTTTTATCACAGAGAACACAGAGAAGTGGGCTACAAATCCAAGCATTCCCAGGCGGATATTAAAAGGGCATCAAAAGACAATGGGGGTAGATCTGTTACGATTTGCACAAACAAACCTCCAAAATGCCTTGTACCTGCTAAGTGCAGCCTAAATTTGAAGATTCCAAATTCCTGGTCTTCAAACTGTTTTGAATCAAAAATGGACTGAACAATTGATGCACAGTGCAACCCTATTGGGGTATAGTTACTTACCCTAGCAGTTGCAGCGCTGCTTCTAGCCTTTGCCAGTAGTCTTCGTGCTCTCTCATACTCGTTATTTTCAGACTCCAACTTGACGGCTGCCAACCAGATTTCCTCACTATTAGGATTAGCCTGTGAAAATAAAATGCTGTATAAATAACCCATGCAGACTAGTATGCAGTGTATGAATAAGAAGCAAAAATGCTAACCTGGAAAGCAAGTGCAAGAATACTCCTGGCGGCAGGCACATCGCCAGCAAGCCACTTGGATTTTGCACCCATCAACCATAAAACTTCAGCCTTAGGACAATGGGCAACAGCTCTCTGTAGCAGGGTCTCCAGTGATTCCCTGAAGGAAAAAAGCAAAATGTATTCTTCAAGTCAAAAACAGACTCATTTTAGTAGTGAACAGTGGAAAGGACCCAATGACCAAAGAAAGGGTCCTGAGAACCAGCAATATCAAGTCTATAGTAACTACCACAAAAAAAAACCTGCATGGAGAGGACCAGGTTGCAGCCTGGCAATCTGATTTACTGACACCTCCCTAAATCCTACCTCATATTCCCTACAATGTACAGGTGTTTAACCCCTTAAGGACGCAGGGTTTTTTCGCTAATTTGATGACGTTCGGGGGAGCAATGATTTGAATAAAGATGGCGGCCCATGCGCCATCTTTTAAATGCCGCCAGCAACAGACAGGTTAATAGCCGCGATAGTGCAAGCAATATGCAACAACCCCCAGCATTGTATGAAGAGCCCTCTTCAAACATTCCCTGCACTAACTTGCCCACTTCCTGTGATCACAACAAGGGGCAGCTGAGGCACTGAAAATGGAGACACACTGCCACACTTGAAGTTACATGATATGCAGTATGGCGTGTGTACCAATGAGACTGCAGCTTTCTGCAGATATTTCTAACGCAACAAGCAGCTCTTCACAAAACCCCCGGTCCTTCAATCACTGCAGGCTGCCACAACCAGGTAGGGGACCTTTCCCCCTAGCGAAGTGATGGCGAACCTTTTAGTGACCGAGTGCCCAAACTGCAGCCCCAAACCCTCATTTATCGCGAGGTGGCAACCAAAAATTAAAGCAGTAACTTATTGCTGCCTGTTCTTCAACAACGTTCAATCACACTGGCCTCCTGAGGACACCAACACAGTAGAAAGAAGGAGGAAAACTTTGCATCATTGTAGCTTCTTTCCAGTGTCCCTCTGTACACAGAGAATCATGGGGCCAGCAGGAGGTCCTCCAAAGATTAATTAGGCCTTGTCTACACGTTCTCCCTTTTCCTACATTCCCAAGTAGCCAAGTAAGTCACTTTAAAATATCACTGAAAGCAGCATCTTTGCTTCCAAGTTGCTTGGAACGGCAGTAAAATTCTTTGAGTCCTGTCTGGTGTGCAGGGGCGATGACCTGGGTGCCCACAGAAAGGGCTCGGATTGCCGCCTCTGGCACCCGTGCCATAGGTTCGCCACCACTGCCCTAGCGTCATCTTCAGGAACCCTGACTGAGGTTCCCAAACAAGTCCATCTAGGAACAGAAAACCACTGTGGCAGGAGAGGATGAGTCAGCTTTTTATGCCCATGGTTTCCTTTCCTAGGTGGTGGACGCCGCTCTCTGGTGGCGAATACTTTATAATGCACCATGTCAAAATCAGCATGCATTTAAATACATAGCTAGAGGAATAATATACATGATCTCAGGGTGGAAGAATAGAGGAAAAGGCCCGTCAGACCAAAGAAAAAACCAAAACTGTTGAATGGACCAAATTACAGCCTGCCAAGCGGAACTGCTGACCTAAAACAGTACAAACATATAGCTATAAGCAATTAGGAAGTTATTAAGGCAAGCATCATACCTTGTACCATGGTTCTTTTCAAAATAGGCTGCTCGGAGCCACACACTTTTCTTGCTGGGGAAAACCTGGAGGGCGTGTGCATAGATGGCTCGTGCACACTCCAGTGCACCGTGAGAGACACACTGCAATTTAAAGACGACATATGTTATTTGTACGTTTTTAATTTAGTTTGTTTTTTTGATGCTCTTGGACATCCCTTAAAGTGGCAGGAAGCCCTTGCATCATATTTCAGTATAACAAAAGGACTCCCTTTCGGTTTAAATTTATGTAGTCAGTGGGATCAGGCCGACATACAGGCCCATTTAAACTGGC
This sequence comes from Engystomops pustulosus, assembly GCA_019512145.1. Lineage (NCBI taxonomy): Eukaryota > Metazoa > Chordata > Amphibia > Anura > Leptodactylidae > Engystomops > Engystomops pustulosus. The sequence continues at coordinate 58,657,447 of CM033646.1, forward strand.
TGCACACATTTGTGTGCATTCGGCCCAACACTGCAGACAGCGCTGTGTAGCATTAGTTATAGAAAACCTCTGACTGCTCCCTGATCATGTTATCACAGGTCATGTTCACACCAACACCTCATGCTCCAGCCACTGGACAATCGATGGAAATATTAAAAAATGTTCTTTTATTAGTTGGCATCAGAATTTACTAATATTCCTAATGACAAGTTTTCATAGCACAAAACTTGCTTGTGCCCCCATTGTTTTTAGCTAAATGCATTCTTATTTCCAGAAAATGAACTTTGTAAGCCTACCTGGCATCCTGAAGAAGTAGCAAAGTCCCAAGGGTGTGTGTTATTCATGCAAATCATTGTATATCTCCCCACATGTCTGCCACCAAGTCCCTCTTCCCCCTCCATTAGGCTAATGAGTCATCCTCTGCTTTGCAGGGCAGAAGGGAGGGGGAAGAGCAGACATGAGGTGATAGAAACACTGCATTACATGAATTGCACTCGCCGCTGGGGCTCGCTGATCCTTCAGGCAGGGTATGCTTACAAAGTTTTATGCATATTTTATTTTAGCTAAAAGTAACGTGGGCACAAGTTCGTATACTGCTATAGGAACTTGTTATTGGGCTTAGTGAAAATCTGGAGAAATATATACAAAAAAAACTTATGCAACCCAAAATCAGTAAATGAATACACAACACACACTAATATTACACTTACACTATCAGCATCTTCCATCCATGTGTGCTTACGGTCCTCCTCTTCTATGCCAATTCCAATGACTGCTCTTACTACTGCCTGACATGTCACCACACTGCCAGCTTTGTCACATTCCTCCGCATCCTAGGGAAAAAAGAAAAAAAAAAAAAAAACACATTGATGATAAAACTTTACCACATGTAATATAAAGTGAATTTTTATGCTGAACCAAAATATTTGCAGGAAAACAACAAATGAATTAAAAGAATCCACCCAACCTGTATCCACTGTTCTCGATTTATCTCAACACCATTGGCTCTAAGAGAGGTGATAGCTCTGTCTACGATCTTCTCCACCATCTGAGTGTTCCCATTGGCTTCTTCCAGCTTGGCAGCTGTAATCCAAATATGTCTGTCGGTGGGAATATTTTCACGTGCCTTATTCAAGACCTTGCGGGCATTCTCATAAGTCTCAAGCCTAGCAAGGGCCAACCAAAGCTGGAGGATAAAAAAGGAACATGTAAACAAGTGTAGGGTTTTGGCATTTCAGACATCTAACCATATAAAGCAATAAAGTAAACTACCCAGTGAAGCTAAATCTAGTAGAAAATCAGACGCCTACAACAGATTTGGTTGATGGCCTTTAGACTTACTTCCACACTCGTAGGGCAGCACTCCACAGCACGACTCAACATGATACGAGCATCCTCTGGTTCCTCTAGCTCCACAGCAGCTTTCCACAGACGCACAGAATTTGGAACATGTTCTAGAGCTGTGCAGATTACAAGGCAGGAGCTTAGATTAATGTATAACAAATAAAATCTTGACCAAACAAGGCGACTACGTTGCACCACTCACCCTTCCGCAAAACACGTTTTTTAGCTCGGAGATCAGTTTCTAGCTCTGCGGCTCGGATGTAGATGCGTACAGACTGTGGAAGGTGACAGATAGCCTGAGCCACCACAGCTTTGGCCGTGTCTCCAGGCTGCAGCCGAGCAGCCTCCAACCAAACATCTTCACTCTACAGAAAAGAAACATTAAAGGGGAAAGGTCGCTTTATTTTAAGAAATAATCCTTCATATCACCATCCTTCTCATCTTACTCCTTAAAATTGAAAAGGGAACCGGCCATTCAAATTAACAACCAAAAATAAATACATTAAAAAACACCTACAATTAACCCCTTAACGTTCTGCGCCGTAGCTCTACGGCGCAGAGGTATAAGGCGATCTGACCATCTAGGGTTAATGTACCCTAGATGGTCTGATCGCTCCTACCATATACTGAAATACTACTGTATTGCAATATATGGCATTTTTGCAGGTCATTCATTACAATGAGCCACTGGCTCATTGTAACGAATCTGCAGAAGCCATGTAGCCTCGGGTCAAACGAAGACCTGAGGCTACCATGGCAACCGATCGCCGCCCCTCGATGACTTTGCCGGCGGCGTTGAGAGGGTGCAAGCACCGACCACGGTTATTATCGGCGGGGGTTTTCTGCAAAATGCAAAAACCCCCACCTTTGTATGAAGAGGACTCAGCCCATGAGCCCTCTTCATACACTCCTTATACCTCTGCGCCGTAGAGCTACAGCGCAGAGCGTTAAGGGGTTAATGACCTTGGCAATGGCTTCTGTATATGGTGGGTAATAAGTGGGTTTTGGAAAGCACTGGGTGAAAATTTCGGCTCAAAACCTGGTCTATGACGTTCCTTGAGTCACTGGCAACAACTGTGCAAAATTTGGTGATTGTAAAAGCAACGGTACAGATTCCTTTAGCGAACATACATACATACACACATACATACACACATACATACACACATACATATACATACACACTCGGCTTTATATATTAGATTTCTCAGTATGACGAATAATACATAGTAGTCAGATAGAAGCTAAAACAAGACACATGTATGGATGGAGCTCTTAGACATATTCATTATCCACCACCAGGGGGAGGTAGAGTACATACTAGGGGATGATAACTATGTTCTGATAACTGGTCTGTTTCTGTAATGTGTCTCTATTCTCTTTTCTACTGCAGGTAATCCCATGTGTTTATGGTGAATTGCACTGTTTTAGGTCTATATATATACACACACCTTTTTTAACTATTAAAAATAGAAGTATTTTAGAACCAGTGGCACACACCAAAAGTGGCTTTTATCCTGGGAGTCCATATAGCAGATGCTGCAGACTGCATAATCTTCTTATATTTGTTATACATGGCTTCCGTCCTTCTAAACCATAATGTTAATAATTCTGCGGGGCTACCCTAGCCCCACAGTGATCTGGCTTCACAGGTTGTTACACTGTCTCGCTCTCTCCCTTGCTCCCTCAGTAACCCCCCTTGCTGGCAATAAATGATTTAATGAGCCATTTGCAGTTTTGCCATAATTTAGAAATGCTTGACTTAATGTTTGAGACATCCCGCTGTTATCTCAGTAGTAGGGTCAACCAGGTCATGTCAGGTTTGTCATGTATTGTACGCTGATACAACTGGTGGACCAGAAGATATCTATTCTTGAAAGTTACTTGTGTTAGGCAATATATGTTTTTGGTTAACATTTATGCCCCAAACTCACATTTGCACCCGGCTCATACAGACCCTCATGGATAAAAGGAAACTTACCACTACGGACCTACCTATTTATGTAGATTCGGTGCTAGGCGCATCTAACGTATATGTAAGGATAGCCCTTTTTAGGGCTAATCTTTTACTCCCCTCTATCTTTTCTAATCTTTAATCCGGGTAATATGCAAATTTTGTAAAGAGGCTACTAGGGCGTGGAGTAGCCGGAGCTAAGGCTATGCCGCACAGTTACTCCACAACCCAGTAGCCTCTTTGATCCTCCTACACAGACATCTTCAGCGACAAGGAGCTGCACACACTCGTCCGCGAAGCCGGAGTTCTGCACATGTGCAGTAGTTCCGGCTTTGGAGCCAAGATCTTGCAGCCGCTGGCCTGTGTTCTGCATGCGCATGCGCAGAACTCCGGCTTCACAGACGAGTGCGTGCAGTTCTTTGTAGCTGCACGCTGATGCTATCTGTTTAGAAAGATCAGGAGGCTACTGGGGTGTGGAGTAGCTGTGCCGTGTAGCCTCAGCTCTGGCTACTCCACACCCCTGTAGCCTCTTTAGAAAATTTGCATATTACCCTGATTAAAGATTAGAAAAGATAGAGGGGAGTAAAGGATTAGCCCTTACGTATATGTTAGATGCACCTACTACCGGATCTACCTTAATAGGTAAATCCTTAGTGGTAGGTTTCCTTTAAGTGGATTTCAGGTAAGGCATGAGCAAAAAAGTTGGTGATTTTATGTTGGCCACAGAACCACTACTTAACATAATGAGACATAGACATAGAAAGCAGGGAACTCTTAGAGCAGCTACAATTAGTTTACATATGGCACCTATTCACATTTCACTTGTGAAGGTGGCAAAGATAGGCAGTGTCCTCCTGACTGACCATGCTCCAATATCCCTTACCCTGAAGATACATTTACTCCATAATATCCCCATATCTTCCTCCAATCGGTTCACCGGGGTGCCAACTACAAATTGTAAGAATGTTAATGGAGTTTACCCACTAAACAAGTTAGGCCCTATCCACAGGAAAGGGTCCAACTTGCTGATCGGTGAGGGTCTCAGTGATGAGACCCCCACAGATCACGAGGACATGGGGTCCATTGGGGTGTGATGTACCCCAGTCAGACCACTTGTTCCTGCCCAAGATGAGTGCAGCTGCTGGTCCCCCATGGCTTTACATGTGCGTCTTTCTGCTTCGCTCATCTAGAGGAGTGATGAGGGGTCCGACTGGGGTACATCGGATCCCTTGTTCTAGTGATGTGTGAAATTCTCATCACTGATGAGCAAGATAGGCCCTATCCATAGGACTAAGTTGTTTAGTGGGGAAACCCCTGTAATGTTATAAATTCCTTGAAAAGTGGAAAATTGTGTTATAAAGGTTATTCCCACAAAGACAATTTCCTTATATGTACTCAGGATAACAAAATAACACTTTCTCTAATTCACTTGAATCAAAGAAGACAAAGAATAGCGGCACTCATTACGTATAAAAAAAAAATTAGATTTTTGATTGTGAGGGCGCGTTCACACGTTCCGCTAGCGCCGCGTTCATAACGCGACGCTAGCGCACAGGGGGCGGAGTTTGGGGCGATCGCATATGCGTTTCCAGAGAACATTTTGAAAAGAATATTTTTTTTCTGCAAATAAACTACTAGAAGGAGTATCATCTCTGCATTGTATGAATGCAAGGAACAGAACAAAGATGGTATTGTCATGGTTGTAGAAGGGTTAGTTAGTTTCTGCTTTTGTTCCTCTGAAAGTAAAAAAAAAACTTTTGAAAACAGAACACCGTAAATGGTGCAGAGCTGTTCTTGTCCTAAAGATCAGTACAAATTCATGGAAGGCTGAACGTGTGCTGCTGTGGAGACGGGCCCATATGTTGTCTCAATTCCATGGACTACACATCTTGTACAGAATGGAAGTCCTGCGTCATACAGAAATATTGTGCAAGGACTTCCAGTCTGATGCTCATATTTCCAAATTATCACTGTATTAACTGTCAAAGGGGTTGTCCGTGAGCATTAAAAAACTGAATGGTGGCTGGGAGGGGGTTGGTTAAAAAAAATAAACAAACATTTATTTACCTCCCAGCATCTTGCACTGCCATCACTCCGGTCTGTACCCATGTTAACAAAGCACAAATCAGGGGTTGTGCCATTGAACGATCCAACTGATTTGGACCGCGCGCCGTATTTAACTTTCAAATTGTGTTGCACTCCCTATGTTAAAGGTGCAACACAAAAATCATGGCCAGGAGACGCCATGCTGTTCTATACCTAATGCTCTGTGTATCATATATGTACACTCACCGGCCACTTTATTAGGTACACCATGCTAGTAACGGGTTGGATCCCTTTTGCCTTCAGAACTGCCTCAATTCTTGGTGGCATAGATTCAACAAGGTGCTGGAAGCATTCCTCAGAGATTTTGGTCCATATCGACATGATGGCATCACACAGTTGCTGCAGATTTGTCGGCTGCACATCCATGATGCGAATCTCCCGTTCCACCACATCCCAAAGATGCTCTATTGGATTGAGATCTGGTGACTGTGGAGGCCATTTGAGTACAGTGAACTCATTGTCATGTTCAAGAAACCAGTCTGAGATGATTCCAGCTTTATGACATGGAGCATTATGCTGCTGAAAGTAGCCATCAGATGTTGGGTACATTGTGGTCATAAAGGGATGGACATGGTCAGCAACAATACTCAGGTAGGCTGTGGCGTTGCAACGATGCTCAATTGGTACCAAGGGGCCCAAAGAGTGCCAAGAAAATATTCCCCACACCATGACACCACCACCACCAGCCTGAACCGTTGATACAAGGCAGGATGGATCCATGCTTTCATGTTGTTGACGCCAAATTCTGACCCTACCATCCGAATGTCGCAGCAGAAATCGAGACTCATCAGACCAGGCAACGTTTTTCCAATCTTCTACTGTCCAATTTCGATGAGCTTGTGCAAATTGTAGCCTCAGTTTCCTGTTCTTAGCTGAAAGGAGTGGCACCCGGTGTGGTCTTCTGCTGCTGTAGCCCATCTGCCTCAAAGTTCGACGTACTGTGCGTTCAGAGATGCTCTTCTGCCTACCTTGGTTGTAACGGGTGGCGATTTGAGTCACTGTTGCCTTTCTATCAGCTCGAACCAGTCTGCGCATTCTCCTCTGACCTCTGGCATCAACAAGGCATTTCCGCCCACAGAACTGCCGCTCACTGGATGTTTTTTCTTTTTCGGACCATTCTCTGTAAACCCTAGAGATGGTTGTGCGTGAAAATCCCAGTAGATCAGCAGTTTCTGAAATACTCAGACCAGCCCTTCTGGCACCAACAACCATGCCACGTTCAAAGGCACTCAAATCACCTTTCTTCCCCATACTGATGCTTGGTTTGAACTGCAGGAGATTGTCTTGATCATGTCTACATGCCTAAATGCACTAAGTTGCCGCCATGTGATTGGCTGATTAGAAATTAAGTGTTAACGAGCAGTTGGACAGGTGTACCTGATAAAGTGGCCGGTGAGTGTATACATCTCTGTAGAAAATACTATGTCAAAATGTTTTACACTGTGCCTTGCTGGAACGTTGAGAGAGCTCTGTTATATCATTCAGTCATGTCATGTGAACAGGGTGATGTCATCTAAGGTCCTTTAACCCCCCCACCCAACATTTGCAAAATATACCCCATGTATGTACCTGATCACATAAATTCACAGCATAACTCCATTGACTTTAGTTGTCCCCATGCCTCCATGGAGATATCCTGTGATTTCATTTGATTTTGCAAGTGTTAGGGGGTAAAAGACCTTGGATGACATTACCCTGGTCACATGACATGTAGTGCTGAATGGTGGAGAAGACCTGCCGTACTTGGGCGAGGAGGCCATGCCTCTTCTGCCCCGCAGCTGTATGCCAGTTAAGAGAACAAAGTTGATTTTACGGCGATATAAGGGAAACAATTATCTAATAGAATGGTGGCATTTAGCTCATAGGGTTCTGTGAAAACTTGTCACTACATATATTTGTGAAAAATGTGGTGACAGGTTGCCTTTAACAAGATGTAACTGGGTGTGTAGCGACAAAACAATTATGAGCTGGGAAATTTTAATATCCAATTATCAATCACTTTAATGATTGTCTAGAAGGCATAAACCACACTTAAGGCCCTCCCCTGACTAAACCATTTCCCAGCACTGTTACGACAAGCTGCAAAGACATCAAGACAGCACTGTGTACAGTTGGGTGTCTTTTCATTCTAGCCAGGGACAAATTAGAGTTGGTGGTGGCCCCCATTGTAGTCCAGACAGGGAACAGCAATCTCTATATGCAGCTCCTCCCAGCAAACACTATATATACGCAGCCCCCCTTTAAACAACAACAACTATATATACAGTCCCCCTATAACAACAACTATATATAGACTCCTTTTATAACTATATACATCCCCCCCATAATAACTATATACAGTCCTAGGTAAAATAATGCTCGTCAACCTCCTTCCCTTCCTTGTGGTGTCAGGATAGTGCATATTGGAGGTGTACCAAGATGGAGGCTTGTTACACCTCCAATCGTCTATGGCAGAAAAGGGAACTTATTGTTCCCCCGCTCTGCCATAGACGGAAGTAGGGGCACGTCTTATGGCCCAGGGAGCCCAGACCCAAATACATGTTTTAGTAAAGGGAATAAAAATTGTATTATCACAATCTTACCTTGGGACACATCTCTGTGCCCTTCATGATGAGGTTGCGAGCTACTTGCAGTTTGCCTGTAACTTCTTCTAAACGGGCAGAGGCAATCCAGGCTGGTGGATGGTGGGGATTAGTCTCCCGTACAGATTTGAGAAGCAGACGAGCCTTCTTAATATCACTAGTGCAAAGAAATTTTTTTTTTTTTTTTTTAAATGCTCCAAATATAATCAAGTACAATCCAAGCTTTTCAGCACCTCTGCTTATACTCAAGTACCCCAAAAGTATCGCTTTTAAGTACAGAATTTATTTCTCTTGTATAACGAGGAGCCCTGTGTGTGAGGCTGCTCCAGGGCATTTCATGAGTTGGGAAGGGGGGCGGGGGGGATTCTGCAACTTTTTATACTGAAATACATTTTTTCCAATTTTTTTTTGTGGTAAAATTAGGTACCTCGGCGTATTTTTTCTGCAATGGTCTGTGGCGAGTGCATAACAAACTGCTTTTGTGACTACTGCACTTCTGGCCCAGAAAACAATCCAAGAGTTAAAGGGCTTTTCCCACAAACATAAATTAGACCTCATCTGCTGATTGGTGGGGGTGTCAGTGAATAGACCCCAACAGATCACGAAAACTAGGGGCCAATGGGGTCCCACGTACCTCCATCGGACACCTCGTCTCTCCATCAGAGTAATGGAGCAGACGGCCGTACATGACCGTTCTGCTCCATTAATCTCTACAGAGCTGACAGAGATCAGTGATCACGGCGCTCGCAATTTCCGTCAGCTCCATAGAGATTAATGGGGCAGAACTGTCATGCGCAGCCGTCTGCTCCATTAGTCTGACGGAGCAACTAAGGGGTCCGACAGAGGTAGGTGGGACCCCATCGGACCCCTGATTTTTATGATCTGTGGGGGACTCATCAGTGGCACCCTCACCGATCAGCAAGTTAGGGCCTAACTTGTCTTTGTGGGTAAACCCCTTTAAGACTAGGAGCCACTCCACAGAAACGTGAAGCTGGTGGAGGGTAAGTAACTATTTTCTCTTATAGCTCACACACTTACTTTATGTCTCCACCATGTGTTGGGATCATGGAGTTCAAGTCAGTCAGGTAACCTTTAGGATCCACCACTGTTTGACCGCTGACAGAGTCTGACACCTATAAACATAAGGGATAAACAGGTAAAGCCATTTCATAAAGCATAGACAAATCAGAGAAATACACACACTGATCCTGAGAATTACAGGTCCCCAACCCTAATTTAACATGGTTTCTGCTCCTATTTTTTAGGCATTTACTTGCTTTAGGACAACTAACATTGAAGGGAACAGCAGCCTGCTCCATATTTTTAATGATGCCATACAGACAAGTTCAGACAAGGCCATCATACACAAATAAAAACAATACATGTGAAACAACTCAATCAGTACATTTAACCTAAAGTTTGATTATTCAAGCTATACCCGTTCTTACTGAAAAGGAACTAGCATTCACAATTACCCATCAATATTATTATCATGACATTTGTGCAGGGGCCAATTTCATAAGAATGCTAAATTCCCCTTTTAAAATGACACTCACCTGGCTCAGCCTCATGTCCATCAGAGTGTTTCTAGCCTGACCAATCTTCCTCATGTCCAGATCTCCAGAACCAGGTGTCATTAGCCCAGGAGTCATTCCTCCTGGGTATGGGGTGTTCAGTCCTCCAGGGAAAGGAGTATTCAACCCTCCAAATTGCTAAAAAAAAAATAAAGAAAAATTTGTTGTAATTTATAACTTGGAGAAAAAAAATATTTGCACCAAACTAGTTGTCCATGGGGTCCTGCTGCTTAGATTCCATGGTCAGTTTCAACCACGGCATTTAACATGTTATCAGCCAGCCAACACCATACATTCTTATTAACACAAAGAACATGCATACTCACTGTCTGCCGCGGATCAACAGATGTGTGATTCTCTCCAGTCTGTAAATGCTTGGCGAAGAAGCTGTCAGGAACAGGGGTTAATTTCTCATGGCGAGGATTTCTCTGGCGCTTATTGCGAGCATCTCCAACCTCAGGGATGCTCAGCCATTCCTCTTCTGTCACTTCAGCCAGTTTCCTCTTGAAACAAAGAAAATACCAGAGCTGATTTATGAATCCCATAATTTAGCTTTCTTTTCACACCGAGCTCTTTTAGAGTGGTTGTCAATTGTAATATGAAACATGAAATGGTAATTATCAGACAGTTACTTTCTGACCAAGTGATCGAAGGCAGGAGTATTTTGACCAGCTAAGCATCCATACACATTATTTTTGGATTCAGGTTTGCTCACCTTTAGATCAGAGAATTGTTGCTGGATTTTGGGCCTTTCCATACGGTATTTCTCAATTTCCTCTTTCTCTCTCTGTTCTCTGTTAATTAAAAAAAAAGTCAAGTCTAAAACTTTGTTCACAAGAAGAAACATATGGTATATCACTTGGGTACCCCAAATTCGCCAGTTCAAAAAGAACCATGAAGCACTAAATTGTACTATTGAGTACCACAGGCATAAGCCTTTATGCTGTTAAAGGAAACCTCCCACTTTAAAATGGTAGTTATAACCCTCAAATACCTTGCACCAGCTCAGGGTGAGCTGGAGCATATCTTCATTATTTGCAGAAAGCGCTGTATTGCTTGTAAAACTGTTTTATTCTTTATATTTCAAGCACGCTTCAGCGCACCATATGTGCTCGGCGCACCATGTGCGCGACCGTGAGTGCGCCTGATTAGGAAGTGCCGGAGAGCATGTGACGTCAGCATGTAACTACCATTTTAAAGTGGTAGGTTTCCTTTAAGTTATGTTGTCATAGGATAATATCAATAATATTTAGTCCTTATATATTGTATCAAAAATTGGAAACATGAACAGTGTATTAGTTAAAGGGGTATTCCCATCTGGACATTTAAATTTAATTTAATTCATTTGCCATAGATAAACATTTCTTCATTTAGATGTTATTAAAAAAAAAAATGTTCCCGTGTGAAGATAATTTCTCGTAAATGTAGCCATGTTGTCCCTTAGAAACGAGATAGCTTCCTCAGATATGACCACTACACACTCCGGCAGAGATGGCCAGACATGCGCTATTGACCCCATCCTGACCACCTGGATTCAGCAATCATTACCACAAGGCGGCTGTGGGACATGTAGTAACACCTGGACATTTCATATGCACACACCCTTTGTTTCTTTGTACAATCCCTCCAGCAGAAGTGGCCGTATCCATGGAGTCAGTCTTGTTTCTAAGGGACCATATCACTGCATTTATGAGAAATTATCTTCATACAGGTAATTTTTTTTTAATAACATCCAATTGAAGAAATGTATATGTATGGCAGATTAATGACATTTAATGTGAATGCCGAGGCGAGAAAAACCCTTTAATGTCAAAATGTAAACGTCAAATCCCAAATAATATTTTTTTTTCACAATTATCCTTCAAAAAAATTGTAAAAGTCAAATGAAATTTAACCTCAGAAAATTAAAACGGTAGAACGAAGACTGAAAGTGGTTATCCGGGTATAAAAATTTACTTACGGCCGGGCTGTGGCAGGCTATTTAAAAATAATAAACGTGTACTTACCTCGTCTGGTGCTGCCGATGTCCCGCACCGCAGTCTCATCTGTGCGCCGGTTTGTTTACAATGCTGAGAGATAGGGACGGATGGGAGGAGCCGGCCACATCGCCGGCTGGAGGCTCCCTGTGCGCGGCTTCTGTGCCCCTGTAAACAAACAGGGGCACAGATCAAACGGACCGCGGCTTCGGAGGAGTTAAGTACATGTTTATTATTTTCAAACAGCCCGCCCCAGCTAGGCCATGAGTAACTTTTTATAACCAAGTTTTTAACAAAAATGTTAAGCTTGGAGTTTCTACAGAAATCATAGATGGATGGAAATGCAAGGGGAAACATTACAAGTCTCTATTGGGAGTGCTTTCATCTAGAATCCCTGAATAACAGATTAGCCCAAGTGGTTAACATTTATGCACCATCATTCCCTGTATTATTGGTACTTCACCTTCGTTCCTTCCTCCTCTCATCCATCCTCTTGTCTAGTGCAGCATAAATAGCATCAGCTTCCTCATCATCCTTCTCATATGGGCCACTTGAGAACAAGCTTCCGGCATATCCATTAAACTGGAGATTGAGACACAAAATAGATGCAATAAAGATCACTGCTGGGGTATAGTCATTTTCCCCTTTAGAATACCTTGCTGCCCTGTTACTACAGAACAGACAAAGTGAACTGAATCAAAATGCACCACAAAGCTACCATGACTTCAACCAAGTAACAAAATAAAGAAAAGGCCTAGGCCTCTATGTCACAGTCATTGCAATCCGAGGTGCACTTCGATGGTTTAGGTTTTGCCATTATTATTGTAATTTCCCAAAACCCAGCTGACCCAATATACAACCATATATTTCTATTAGAACTGTAAAAGTAACATTACAACAAAGTTTTGATATTCTAAATTAGCCAACTTTTATTAGGAGTCATTGAGTGACATTTGGTGAAGTTTTAATAGTGTACTGTGTTTGGGGAGAATTAATGGGGACACTTTATTAGGGGACATTTTATGGGACACTGTTACCTGATGCTGAAGGATGACTCCCGTGCCAACACTACAAGTGTTCTATCAGATACAGCTCTATACAGAACACTTGGTGGTTGGGGGGAAGTGTTGTTACTTTGACCCAACACTGATTGGCTAGGGCTTGGCTAGCAGGAAGCTCAGCCAGTGTTGGTGGCAGAATTAGTGATGGGAATTATAGAATTATGTTGACACGTAGTCAGGGGGTCTCAAGAGTTACCAGGGCTGTATGTATGAGTATATGTGACAAATTCTCACAAGAGCTTACAATCTATGAGGAGGAGGACGACACAGGGTGACAATGCTTGTACAATGGTCACAAGAGGTTACAATCTACTAGGAGGAGGGGCACTGGCAGTGACAATGCTTGCACAATGGCCACAAGAGCTTACAATCTATGAGGAGGAGGAGGGAACACAAGAGGTGACAATGTTTGTACAATGGTCACAAGAGCTTACAGTCTATGAGGAGGACGACACAGGAGGCGACAGTGCTTGTACAATGGTCACAAGAGCTTACAATCTATGAGGAGGAGGAGGACACAGGAGGCAACATAGACTGTAAGCTCATATGACCTTGTACAAGCATTGTTTAGGAATTGTTCAGTTTCACACACCTGTGAGAACAGCACAGCTGGCACAGGAGCAGAGAATTACTGGTCACATTTCCTGTCTTATCTTTAGTGTTATTTGATGCTGGGTCTCTGGGAGAAGATAGTGATCTGTCCGGCATCAGTCACAGTGAGAGCTCCGTGCTGAGGGGGCGTGGCTTGTGCTTCCCTTCATCACCTGGAAGTGGTGTCAGTCAGTGTGTATTCAATGTGATTACTGAGCTCCGCTGCTCACAGAAACCAGCAGGCGGCAGCTGTGTGTGGAGCCGAGCTCAGAGCAGTGTGCTGCTAGAGCCGAGCTCAGCACTGCCCCTGCGCTTACTGCCATGTGCTCACTGCTCTATTCGGACTATAAGACGCACCACAGTTTTTTCCCCATCTTCTGGGGAAAAATGTGCGTCTTATAGTCCAAAAAATACGGTAGTAACTCCTGGACATTTCATATGCAAACACCCTTTGTTTCTTTGTCCAATCCCTCCAGCAGAGGTGGCCGTATCCATGGAGTCAGTCTTGTTTCTAAGGGACCATATCACTGCATTTATGAGAAATTATCTTCATACAGGTAATTTTTTTAAAATAACATCTAATTGAAGAAATGTATATGTATGGCAGATTAATGAAATTTAATGTGAATGCCGAGGCGAGAAAAACCCTTTAATGTCAAAAGGTAAACGTCAAATCCCAAATAATAATTTTTTTCCCCAATTACCCTTCAAAAAAATTGTAAAAGTCAAATGAAATTTAACCTCAGAAAATTAAAACGGTAGAACGTAGACTTAAAGGGGTTATCCGGGTATAAAAATTTACTCACGGCCGGGCTGCGGCAGGCTATTTAAAAATAATAAACGGGTACTTACCTCGTCTGGTGCTGCCGATGTCCCGCACCACAGTCTCATCTGTGCGCCGGTTTGTTTACAACACAGAGATATTGACGGGAGGAGCTGGCCACGTCGCCGGCTGGAAGCTCCCTGTGCGCGGCTTCTGTGCCCCTGTAAACAAACAGGGGCACAGATCAAACGGACCGCGGCGCCGGAGGAGTTAAGTACATGTTTATTATTTTCAAACAGCCCGCCCCAGCTAGGCCATGAGTAACTTTTTATAACCAGATAACCCCTTTAACAAAAATGTTAAGCTAGGAGATTTCTACAGAAATCATAGATGGATGGAAATGCCAGGGGAAACATTACAAGTCTCTATTGGGAGTGCTTTCATCTAGAATCCCTGAATAACAGATTAGCCCAAGTGGTTAACATTTATGCACCATCATTCCCTGTATTATTGGTACTTCACCTTCGTTCCTTCCTCCTCTCATCCATCCTCTTGTCTAGTGCAGCATAAATAGCATCAGCTTCCTCATCATCCTTCTCATATGGGCCACTTGAGAACAAGCTTCCGGCATATCCATTAAACTGGAGATTGAGACACAAAATAGATGCAATAAAGATCACTGCTGGGGGTATAGTCATTTTCCCCTTTAGAATACCTTGCTGCCCTTTTACTACAGAACAGACAAAGTGAACTGAATCAAAATGCACCACAAAGCTACCATGACTTCAACCAAGTAACAAAATAAAGAAAAGGACTAGGCCTCCATGTCACAGTCATTGCAATCCGAGGTGCACTTCACTGGTTTAGGTTTTGCCATTATTATTGTAATTTCCCAAAACCCATCTGACCCAATATACAACCATATATTTCTATTAGAGCTGTAAAAGTAACATTACAACAAAGTTTTGATATTCTAAATTAGCCACATGGGAGACATTAACTGCAATTTTTACTTTGTATGAAGACACCAATAAAGAATTCATACAAATCAGTGCTGGAGTCATTTTTTTTTTCCTGATCACTATAGTCAAAGTAGAATTATTAGCATTATTAGGGCACAATGGATATGGTGATAAGTAAAGATCAGCACAGAGATTGCACTAAATTTGTTCCAGAAGAGTAATAAAACTCCCTGTTCCATTTTTGAGTATAAAAATTTTCACAAATAAATAACTCGGACAGATAGTGTTATAAGACAGCTATTTATAAAAGACAATCATTACTGTGCATAAATATTGCAGTAATGGTGGTGCTACTCCTTGCTCACCTGGGAATCTTGGACACTGGGACAACAGTGAGTGGGATGCTGTTTTTACATAAACCATATACAGTACAAGCAAACACACACCCACAACATTATACATTTGATCATTCTGTAAATGTTTATTCACATGTAGACACTGTTTCTACCTAGCATGATGTAGAGCAATCAAGATGAGGGCAGTGCAGGGCTAGAAGCCATCAGATGTGTTTCCCCGCCCCCTCCCCCCTCTCGTTCCGACAGATGTGTCAAAGTTAAAGGGGTATTCCCACAATGACAAGTTACTTAACCCCTTAAAGACCACCCATACAGATTTCTTCATCGGTCAATAAAAGGGCCTTAGGCTAGGGCAAAGGGCTTCTCCGTCGGCCTAACCCAAGGTCTGCACGGGCACCCCGTGCAGAGAAGCGCAGTGGGACCCGGCTCTAACAGTTCTGATCCAGATGTTAACCCGTTCGATCCCTCGGTCAATGCTGTGACAGCGGGATTTGTGTACCTTCAGAGACAGCCCACCCCCCATGCATTGCAATACATGGTTATTTCAGGGCATTAGTATGAACTAGTGATCAGATGATACAGTGGAGACAGGTATATCACATCTGATAGTGTGTGTAGTTAACATGTAGCAAGAGCTGGAGAGTGGCTTTGTGTGTAATAGACATCTAACAAATCTCATTTCTGTTCTGTCTCATATCTCTTTCTATGTGTCAGACACTAGTGAATGTTCAGAAGCTAAATAAAGATAAAGCCTGTACCCTGATAATCTAAGAACATTGTCAGCACACAGCAACTCATAACACAGAGGAATCTTGAGGCATCTGATTAGAGAGTCCCTGCCCACACTCTAGAATCTTACATTGATCATTACGGAGTGTGTAAAAATTACCAAGGGATTAAAAATTGAGAATTTTCTGTAAAGGGAAAACACGTTTAAATGGTTTTCTCACGGACAAAAGTTAGGCCTTTTCCGCAGGATAGGGCCTAACTTGCTGATCAGTGGGGGTTTCAGTGCTCAGACCCCATCGGACGCCTCGTGGATAGGGCCTAACTTTTGTTTGTGGGAAAACCCCTTTAAGTACAGAGGCAGAGTGGGGGGGGGGGGGGGAGGGGGCTGCCAAAGCAAAACAGAGAAGGAAGACTTCACTCACCTTTGGCTGACAAACGCAGTTGGGTGTTGGTGCACCTGCCCTACACCTGAGAGCAGGTTGCCTTCCACATTATGGTCTCGAGCGTCAGAGGCGGCCAGTGAGCATTTGCCCCATTTAAATGTCCCCAATGCCAACCCTGATTCCAGCTCAATCTCCACTGCTTTAGAAGGTCATGTGACCGCTACTTGTAATGAGTTACTAAGCTCTGGACACGTGTCCTTGTAACAGCCAAGGAGCAGAGAGAAAAGTCCTGTGAGGATTTATCCACATGGGGCTTTTCCAAAAGGGTAAAACTGCCTGTACAAGCATCAAAGACGCTTGTAGAGGCTTTAACTAGACCTCTGGATTAGCGGACTTGAACGTTATGTTTGGCAGCTTTGCATAAGCCGGATATGTTGCTTAACAGGCTGAGAAGACAATCAGTCAACTGTTTATGCCCATAACATTTAGGCATAGCTGTGATTGACCAGGTATGTCCATCAGCACCTCAATCAACACATACGCATGATGCAGAGCATGCCTAACCAAAAGTTCAGGTCCACTCATCTCTAGCGGTGAGCTGACATTTTCACATATATATCTTAAACATGTCTCGTTAATGTTTGCACCGTGGGTGGGGGGTTCAGTTGAGTATAGTGAAATTACATGACAGATTCCCTTTATCCAGGTAATGGAACGATGTCCTGTCCCATGTAAAATTTGCAACATAGAAGAAATGTAATTGTTTTATAATCACCTCGTCATAATTTGTGTCATTCAAATCTTCATCATCATCATCTGCTTGATTCTTCTTCATCTGGTCGCCCACCGTTCTTTTCCCTGGCGGTGCATGGCGATCGTCCACTGGGTCATTGGCATCACGGGCCGGACCAATATCAGAACGGGTGGTGAAACCTGTAGCACTAAAGAAAAAAAGGTAAATCTTACAAGGCTCTTGCTCCAACTAAGCAGCGACTGTCAACTCCTGGAAGAATAATATAATTGTCAGCCATTGCAGTTGCTTCCTCCCAGCGCCAAACTCTGCAGCAACCCGCAGTCTCTGCTCAAAGCTTCCTTGCGTCCAGCTCCGTGGCAACTCACCGCCTCCACACGGTAAGCTCTGCAGCCACTAGTCACCAACCATGTGATAAGCCCCTCTTCATCCAGCATAATGCCCCCTCTAAGGCTGCGCTGTGCAGCCACTGCTCCACATCTCTGAGCAGGACAACCACTTCATAATTTACACCAAACCCTAACAGCTCCTAATATCAGTATCTCTAAAACCAATCAGTCTGATCCCTTACCCTCTGCCCAGACCCGGCACATAGCCTAGCGGGGCGGGCATGCCCAAAAACGGCTTCTTCTTTTTGTTCATTGTGCCAGTGATGGACGCAGTTAGTCCAGAGGCTCCGCCAGGATTACCGCCTCCTGAGGACCCGGGGCCGCTTCCCGAAGACGAGGAGGCTGCCATGTTTCCAGAACTGAGCAGCAACACCAGCACGTAGCCCACAATGCACTGCGCAACTTCAATTTCCGGCGCCGCTGTCACGGAGTAACCATAGAGGTGAGAGCACTGGAGGGAGACAGCGCCGCCTAGAGGGAGGGACGCGCACGGCTAGATTAGTGGCTACAGTGAATATGAAGTAGATGTTTTCTTTTATCATAAGCGTTTACTGCAGACTGAACACAGAGAGAAGGTATCTTTATGTGAACTATCATGCGGGTGAAATTATATTAATAAATAGTGCCCTCACCATTTCCCCCTCACATTGTGCCTCCCTTAAATTCAGGCCAACCTCATATTGTAGCTCCGCCAGCAGGTTCCCTTCATACTGTGCCCCCCCCATCATCTCCCCTCCATACAGTGTGTCCCCCAACAGCTCCCCCCATATTATCCCTCCAGCATCTCCTCTCATATCCTTCCAGCAGCTCCCCCTCATGGTGTCCCCCCAGAAGCCCCCACATATAATCCCCCCAGCACCACCCCTTCATAGTGTTTCCCCACAGCATCCACCCACTCATGAGTGCCCCCAGCAGCATCCCTTCATAGTATCCCCTCAACAGTTCCCCCTCATATTATTACCCAGCACCTTCCCCTCATATTTCCCGCCCAGTAACCTCCCTCATATTCCCCCCTCCCATCAGCCCCCCTTGTATTCCCCCCAAGCAGCACCCCTCATGTCTCCCCCCCCTCCTCCCCAAGCAGCTGCCCTTATGAAAGTGCCTCTGTGCCCCCGCCTACACCTTTATTGTGCCCCTTCTCTGCTCTCTGTCTTATGGCCCCTCTTTTGTTTAAAAATAAACAAACTGTACTCACTGTTCCTCGTTTCACGCTGCTGTCCTGCCTCCTGCCTCCTCATCCACCGCATCTGCCTGTAGGTGTGCTGTGATTGCATCAATATTGGGGGGGAGATTTATCAGAAGTGTGTGAGATAAAACTGTTCTAGTTGCCCATGGAAACCAATCAGAGCTCAGCTGTAATTTTCGAAACCTCTGCGGGAAAATGAACGCTGACGTCTGATTGGTTGCCATGGGCAACTAGAACAGTTCAGCTCTCAGACACTTCTGATAAATCTCCCCCAATAGGCGTGCCAGGCGCTGCTGTGTACAGACACTGCAGAGCTGATTGCTCTCTGTATAACCATAGTAATTCGGATGCGGATAGAGTTGATGTCCTCCCGGGCCATACCTCCTGCCGGTCAAGGCAGCGGGACACATCCCAAAACCCAGGATTGTCCCTCTGGATCCGGGGCGGTTGGAAGGTATGTAACATATTGGGAATAAGAGCAATGTATGACTACGGCAGATTTATCATTCCGCATCAGATTTTGTGTACAATTTGTGTACACACTGAGCACAGGGGCTGGCTTCTCCACATGCTGTCTTCTCCAGCTCCTGAAACTATGTGGCTCATTCCATGGACGCGTTCACAAGTGGAGTTTTACGCCTCATTCACATAGCCGTGTGGGAGACGTATATATACGGCTGACGTATATACGGCGTATATATGTCCCCCATAGTCGGCAATGGGCGCACAGCACCGTACGGGACTTGTGAGAGATATCATATTTCTCTCCAGGCGCCATCTTGTTCACCCAGACGCCATCTTGTTCACTGCCAGCCATCTCATAATTAAGACTCCATCTTGTATAATCTGTTTAGAGTATTTGTCCTTGCTGCTGTTTTCCTGTTTTCCATATTCTCTGCAGCACCTGAAGGCCACGTTTAACTAGTGGGGGGGAGGGCCTTCACAGTACATTTAGTGATAAAACCCTGTTTCCCATTTGGGAAAAGCACTTAATGTGGTTTCTAAGAGGTGCTCAAAGTATATTCAAGCTAACCTATAGCATTTCATTATTTTATCAATGTTTCACGCCCTTTACAAAGCATTTCTGTTTTCTATATGCAAGGTGGTTCTGTAGGCAAGGTGGTTGTTGCAGAAAGCGCCCTCTCCATGTTAGGAGCTGTTAGGGAGACCTCTAGGAGATCTCTAAATGGTGGAGAACTTTGTTATTGCAGCTACAGCCACTGCCTTGTAAGGAGGGAGTTAATAATGTGAAATGTTGTTATCCAATAAGAATCTTTATTCTATTGTAAAGCAAGCTGTAAGCTGGTTGGAGGGTGCTACCACCTGACCAAGGCAGTATAAAAACCAATGGCGGGCGGGAGCACATGGTCTGTCTTGGATTCTAGTCAGCAGAGAGAAAAGCAATGTCCAGTGTGAAGCTCCTGCAGAGCTGCAATCCAGACTCACTACCAGGAAGCAGAGTTGCCTCCGGCCAATGCCTGACACCCTTAGGGCAAGTCCAGAGACTAAGCCCCTGAGCAGAGGTCCACCATCTGGACTCGACTCCATCTTCACCAGCCCAGTCTGAAGTTACTACCAGGCTGTGTGCAATCCTTCCTGTGGATCAGCTTCCCAGACTGCTGAACCTGCTGCTGCTAATGTTAGGCTGTTGCCTGCTGTGATTTGAGTGCAGCTTATGACCAGGTGTCTGTGTCTTTCTGTGCTGCTTATCCCAGCGCTGGGAACAAAGACCTATTAAATCGCCCTGGGTAAAATCTGTAACAGCCCGACCTCATAGGGTGATGTCACACATGGCGTTTTTAGGCCGTTTTTGGGCCGCTTTTAGTTAGTGCGTTTTCAGATTGAAAAAAACGCATGGGTTAAAAAACGCCTCAGTTTTTAAAAACCGCATTCGTTTTTGTCCGGTTTTCTGAATTTGCACAATATAAAATGGACAAAAATGCATGCGTTTTTTAAAAACTGAGGCGTATGCATGCATTTTTAGTTTCTTCATTGGCCCCTTTTGTAGGCTATAAAATTTTAGCTTTTTCCTTATTGGGGCCACGTGACGGCATTTTTTTTTGCGGGATGAGATGCTTTTTCCAGTGTTACCATTTTGGGGTTGGTATCCCCTACTGTTGAAAATTTAGGAACTTTGGAGGACCACTGAAAGAGAGAAGACCCCATAAGTACACGACTGAATGAAGGAATAGGACATGATATGTTATGTGTAACCCCTCTGATGCCACCACTCAGCAGCCCACTAGCCCGGTCCCCATCTTGTCATGGATCTGATACTGCATTCCTAAGTGCAGAGCTGGCTGGTATTCTAGTAGACAGCTCTGTGCGGAGGACTTCTTTATATCGGGAGCGACTGATCTGTGAGACTAGAGCTTTCCGTCCTATGCAGAGCAAGAAGGAGATAACAACAATTCAACAGAGATGAAAGGATGTGAGGCCCAGGGTGTGGGGTGACACCTGTTAATCTTTGGAAATTACGGGGGTACCAAATTTTTACAGGTTTTATTAGGTTTAAAAGGTAAAAAACCTTTTGGTTGAAAAAAATGATTCCATACTTTGGAGCACTGAGCTCATTTTTTGCAGGGCGACATAATGTTTACATTGATGCCATTTGTGGGACTGTACTACCTCTTATTTTTATTTCAATTTTTATGAATTGCAATTTAGTTTACATTGTTCTTTCTGTTTTTCTATTCCATCAGAAATTGAGAAAGCTGAAAAATAATGAAGGAGATTCATTATGGCTTCTCCACCAGTTTTCCCACCAATTTTGGAGTTTCTCTGACCCACACGCCACTATGGGCGGATCAGGGCAGAGAACGTGCAGGGCGAGTGGAGGGTAGGCAGGGGCTGAACGCCATTGATTTCAATGAGTTTGTAGATCCCTCTGCTTTCATCAGTCTCTCCAGGCTTCAGTATTTTCTACATATTCCTCCTTCCTTCCATAAAAAATCTAATGTTTTTAAACACCTATTGAAAACACTTGTTGGTCAGGAGGTGATATAGCAGCACTCCAAATGCCCCCCAGTCTGCAGATGAACCATAGGCATTCCCAGTCAGCATCTCAGGTGGATTGTAGTATGGGGCTCCGGCTAATCCAAAGATCGTCATGGCTCCAAAAAAGTTTACTGCTACATACCCGAAATCACATATCCTTCTATTGCCCTGTCGGTCAATGAGGATGTTTTCTGTTTTTAGATCCCGGTGAATTACGCCAATATCATGCAGATGTTGTAAACCGCAGATCACTTGTGGTGTACATTGGGCAGCAGTATTAACATGTAATGGTCCCCTAGCTTCCAAAACATCCTCCAAGCTGCCACCAAGGAGATACACCATGACCAGGAATGCGTAAGATCTGGTCTGGAAGGCTGCAAAGGCACTGCACAGGTAAGGTTTTCCAGATGTGTTCCTCAACACTTTGTTCTCCCGCAGGATGTTGTCTACTTGGTTCTTGGCAATTACTTTAATGGCCACGGTGGTATTTTTGTTCTTGACTGATGCCAGGTAGACGATCCAAAACACCATTGCCAAGTTCCTTGTGGAAAATGAAGCTTGATACACTATTTTCATCAAGGTCTGCAAATTTTCTCTTCTGTCCTCTTTTCAGATGGGTTGAGGGAACCTGGTCTTGGAGACCCTGAGGAGTGATGGTGTTAGATGATGCTACAGCTCCATTTTCATCAATTTTTAATTTTTTCATGGCTTCAATCAGGTCTTCGATTTTTGTCTCCAGTTCTCCGTCAGGATGGTTTGAGGGGACCTGGCCTTGGAGAGACAGGGACCTACTCACTGTGGATGTTCTGAAGTATGAGGTCTCAGACTTTCTGTTGATGGGTTGCTCAGTTTCCTCCCTTTCACTTTTCGTGTTATCTCCCTTCTTCATGGTAATATTTTTGTTCTTCACCGATGCTAGGAAGGCACATCCAAAAGCCCATCGCACAGGTTTCTGGTGAAGAATGAAGGGTGCCAGACCCTGAGGAGCAATGGTGTCCGGTGATGTTTAATACCATCATTCTCTGCCAGATCTTTAAGCCATTCCTATGAAGAGAAAGCCCTTCTGTGTCTCCAAGCGTTCCTGTGTGTTACTGTGTATTCTGCGTTCCGGTTCCTCCTGCTCCTGCGT
This sequence comes from Engystomops pustulosus, assembly GCA_019512145.1. NCBI lineage: Eukaryota > Metazoa > Chordata > Amphibia > Anura > Leptodactylidae > Engystomops > Engystomops pustulosus. The sequence goes on from CM033646.1 coordinate 58,680,280, forward strand.
TCCTGTTCCGTGTACCAACACCTGTGTTCCTGACGTGAGTCCTAGTGTTCCTTCTCCCGCTGTCACCCCGGGTATGGACTGTATTGCTACCTTGGCTGCCACTGCGGGCTAGTTGCACCTGTGGAATGACCTGGTGGTACCCCGACGCAGATGAAGACCAGATACCACTTAGACTCCGGTCCCAGGTGTCGGCCATCTCCCTCGGTGGTCCAAAGGGTCCACTGACTCAAAACCCTAACACCACCTACTGCTACATTGAAATGTAACCTTTATCTTCTTAGGCCGCATTTACAGAATGCGTTTTCATTGTGTTTGAAAACGCATCCCAAAACACTTCAATATTAATGATAGTAAAAGCACGAATGTATTGAGATGTGGCAATTTGTTTAAAAACACATAGGGAACATATTTACTTAGCCGTCCGCTTTACTTCACCGAAATTGTGCGCCCGATATCCTGTATGTGTTCCCCGACAGAGTTCACCATCTTTTTAGTGGTGCATAAAAGTGCTTGGGCTTGCGACACAATTTGAAAGTTAAATCCTGCACTCAGTCCAAATCGGTCAGATCGTGCGACGGCACAGCCCCTAAATTGTGTTGAATGGAAGCCGGCAAAGAAAGGATCGTGTGCGCCAAAATCACAATGCAGACACCTATTAAATACCTGTCCAAGCTGTGTAATCCCCGAAAAAAGACGAACAGTCCGACAAAAGTGAGCAGTGCAACCGTTGGTAAATGAGCCCCATAATGTGAACGCAGCCTAATACCATATTCACAAGATGCGATTGAATTGTGTTTAAGGGGGCATCTGGAGACTCCTCCTGGGTCGCAGATGTGTTTTTAAACCTTAATGTTTGTTGGTAAGTAGTAATTGTAATTAAAGCTAAGCACGTCTTCATTAAGAGATGAGATTCTCCAGATGTCCTTAAATGTATTTCAATCCAGGCTTGTGATGAATATAAATACAAATAGTTTCACACAATTTGGTCAAGCTGGCTTAAATTTTGGTCTACGTGTCCTTTAGATCATGGGTCTTCAACCACTGAGCCGCAGTGAAAGACTGGGCTGTGAAACACCCGGTCCCAGGCCGTGGTCCGGCGGCTGAAGACCGCAGGTATATGAAACTTGAGGGAAAAAAAGTCGGAACTTACCTTCGGTGCTCCTCTTCACCCCACGGCTTTGGCTTCTTCTATCCCCAGCTTCCCTGCGGTGACGGCAGAGGCAAGTCTATGCTCTCTGCCGTGCACACCCGCTATGATGATGCAATCAGACGGCGACACGGCCGCATCATAGTGGGTGCGCGCGGCAGAGAGCATAGACGTGCCTCTGTCGGCACTGCAGGGAAGCGGAGGATAGAAGAAGCCGTGGGGTGAAGAGGAGCGTGGAAGGTAAGTGTTTTTTTATAAGGGCTCCGAAGTGGACATTTCATATGGGGGAAAGGGGAGAACTGCAGAGCACATTTTCTGGGGGGAGGAATTCTGGGGACATTTTCGGGTGGAACCAATGCTGGGGACATTTTATGGGGGGACACTGCTGGGCGCATTTCATTGGGGGCCTCTGATGCGGACATTTCATTAATTGTGGAGAGGCCGCGTGCTGGCATTATAGAGGGGAGACGTGATGGCAGTATAGTGGGGGAGGCGTATGGCAATGTTAAGTGAGGGGCGGGGTGGAACTGTCTTGTGGGGTGATCGGCCAATGTGGCCTGTTATAAATATTCCTTTCAGTAGGCTCATCTTTCAGAATTAGAAGGAGGTACGAGCCGGTAGCCAAGGAACAGGAGGGGGGGCCAATCTTAGTAGGGGGCTGCAGGAAATGACTGCTGTGCAGCCTCTGCATGTGCAGTGGAAGCTGCCATACTGCATCCTGTGCCCACACAGAGAGCAGGAGGAAGCCAGAGCATGAAAAGAGCAAAGACCCTTGCAGCATGAAGTAAGTGGCTACATGACAGCAAAGAGAAAGAGTGTGTCTGTGTGGGAGAGTGAGTGATAGAGAGACAGCCTGGAAGAGTGAATGATAGAGAGAGCCTGGGAGAGTGAGTGATAGAGAGACAGTCTAGGAGAGTGAGTGACAGAGACAGATGGGGAGAGTGAGTGAGAAACAGGCAGGGAAAGTGAGTGGCCGAGACAGTAATAAATTATGGACGGGCTGATATGGGCTTTTAAAAAAAAAATAAACATGTACTCACTTCCTTCGTTGCTTCGTTGGTCTGTCTGAAGCTGCGATCAGGGAGCTTCCAGCCCGCTGGCCACACAGGGAGTCCCTGTAAACATACAGGCCACGGAGGAGGTGAATACACTTTTATCTTATTGAAAGCCTGTCCCTAATTTATTGCTAGTCTCAGATAACCCCTTTAAGAAACAATCCTATAGATAGATGTTGAATGTGTAATACCAATAAACATTGAACAGTATTAAAACATTAGAGGCCCCTGTTAAAATTTTGCCCAGGACCCCATTTTGGCTAAAACTGGCCCTGCTCATACAAACATATTTATATACTCACTTTCAAGCAGTTTTCTTATCCTTGGGCCAAGTAGCTGCGAACCACATTGAGGAAGTAAAGAGATTCCTAGTCCTGTTGTTCCCTCCCCTTTTCTGACATTTCTTATCTGTGCTGCCAGCTCACGTAAGTACTATGGAAGATGTGCACTGTTATATACTGTACATATTATGCTTTAGAATTTGCAGCATAATATGTGTATAATGTTGCACATTCTCCAATCTTTAGTATGGCAGGTCAGGAGCTGGGCCCCCTGACACTGTGAGCCCCATAGTAGCTGCTGTCACCGCTGCCCAACCTCCTACACTAATGAGCTCTGCCATCAGTGATGACAGCGCATAAGTCTCTTGAGCAGCAACATGCATGCTGCAACAGGAGGCTCTGCAGGCTACGGGTTGTGAACCCCCGGTGTAAAGAGTGTCATGAACACTGTAAAAGGCAGATATCTGTGGAGATACCTTTACATTTTTTGTGTGTAGACTTGCCAAACATGGCTACCAGGCCAATTGATACACTGCTTTGGACACAGTCACCATGCACCATGTGGCCACCTGTTATTCTTGCATCTAAGGGTATCTTCACACATAGCATAATAGCTGCAGAATTTACCTCAGAGGTAATTCCATAGCCATTACGCAGACATCAGTAAGCCTGCGGTCTGTGACATACACTCACCGGCCACTTTATTAGGTACACCATGCTAGTAATGGGTTGGACCCCCTTTTGCCTTCAGAACTGCCTCAATGGCCACGGAGGAGGTGAATACACTTTTATCTTATTGAAAGCCTGTCCCTAATTTATTGCTATTCCCCACACCATGACACCACCACCACCAGCCTGAACCATTGATACAAGGCAGAATGGATCCATGCTTTCATGTCGTTTACGCCATGCGTGAAAATCCCAGTAGATCAGCAGTTTCTTAAATACTCAGACCAGCCCTTCTGGCACCAACAACCATGCCACGTTCAAAGGCACACAAATCACCTTTCTTCCCCATACTGATGCTCAGTTTGAACTGCAGGAGATTGTCTTGACCATGTCTACATGCCTAAATGCACTGTGATTTGCCTAATTAAACAGCTGCTAACACCTGTGTTTACAAAACCCAACCGTTAACGCATTGTTAACGCATGCGTTAACATCACGGTTAACGTATGCGGTTGTTAACGCATGCGTTAACATCGCGGTTAACGCATGCGTTTTGTAAACACAAGTGTTAAGAGGAGTTTAATTAGGCAAATCACTCTTCAGCTATTCCAATGCGTTTTTAAACGCATGCGTTAAACGCGCACCCTGAGTGTAGATCCTGTGCAGTCAGCATGATCACACTGCATCTGTCTGCATGGGTCCCTTTAAATTGCTGCGGGGCCACAAAGGTGCAACATCCCTACTAATACATGGACAGAGGAGTAGTTCCGAATAAGCCCCTTGTACCATACAGTACATATAGAGGTAATTGAGCAGCGGTAGATACTGCCTGCATAGGCAAGGGTTAATGTTATTTAATGTTATCATCCAATTATGTTCCACTATTGTAACTGGGGTGTCATTGGAGAGTGAGATCACCTCACCAGGGCTTAACAAAACCCTTAGGGTGCGTTCACACATTGCGTTTTGGTCGCGTTTTCATTGCGTTTGAAACGCATATACAACAGCTGATGAGAGGTGATTTGCCTAATTACATTACCGTTTACGTTTGTAAACGCAATGTTAACGCATGCGTTAACAAAACGCATGCGTTAACAAAACGCATGCGTTAACATCGCGTTTACGATGCGTTTTGTAAACGGAAATGTTAACAGGGATGTAATTAGGCAAATCACCCCTCCTCAGCTGTTGTATATGCGTTTTAAACGCAATGAAAACGCATTTGCGTTTTTGTCCGTTTTTTTGAATTTGCGCAATTAACCCCTTCACGCTCCGTGACGGATATATCCGCCACGGAGCTATGAAGGGTGTATGAAGAAGGCTCACGGGCTGAGCCTTCTTCATACAGAGATGGGCTTTGCTGCATATCGCAGCAAAGACCCATCGCTATCACCCGCGGTCGGTGCTTGCACCGATCCCGGGTGTTAACCTTTTCTTTGCCGCCGGCAAAGTCGCCGGCGGCACTTTGTTTTTAACGATCTGAAAACGCACTTAGTAAAAACGGCCCAAAAACGCCATGTGTGTCTTCACCCTTAGGGTGTGTTAAAACTTTCAGTTTTTCAAATACAGTTTTTGATTTCCATACTAGGAGTGGAGTGAAAAAGAAGAGGCCTAGTAGCACCACTCAGTTATATGTTCTTACCCATTATAATCCATACCTGCTTTTGGCTTTGAAAACTACATTTAAATTTCCATCTACATTTTTTGCCTCCATTTTGCAGTTTTCCATTTAAAAATCATTGGATAAAGAATACATTTCTGCCATTGATTTCACTATGTGGTCACACGTACCGCTAGCGCTGCGTTAGCATACGCATGATTAGCCTATGGGGGCGGACCTCGGCTCAAGCGCATTCACGTTTCTATGGAAATGCAAGTGATCAGTCAAAAGAACCCGATATCTTACAATGTTTTAATGCAAAACACTGGGTTCTGGCTACTGATTATCTTGCGCATATGCGAACGGGCCTCGACCTGCCCTCATAAACGCATCACTAGCGGTACGCGTAACGCACCTGAAAACACAACCAAACAATAAGAAAACGCATGTGTTTTCAATGTGTTCAAAAAGCAACATAAACACCATGGGCATATTTATCAGGAGGCCCTGAAATAATTGCAAATGCTGGCTTATTGCTAGTATTTGCGACTATTTTGCCCTCTCCGCCACCTTTACGCCAATGGGGCGTGAATGAGCGTGTGGGGGTAACATGGCCGGCGTGGCGTTGTTATACCAGCACCGGCGCACTTGCTGTTGCCGGTGACATAAAAGTCGCTGGATACGTACAATAAACGCTGCACAGCAGCCTGCCCGGATACATCAAGAGGTCGGAGCTCCGGCCTATGATAAATATGCCCCCATGTGTGTCACCTGCCTCATTTACAAACGCAATGCAAACATAATGGGGGCGAGTAACCAGAACCCAGTGCTTAGCATTGTACAAGCCTTGATCAGTGTCCCCCATAGTATTTTTTCAGCCAGACATATATCGGGCCAGATTTCAGAAGTGAAGTGCAGTTTGCTTCACGAATGTCCCAAATTATTGAATATTGGTACACTTTCTTCAATTATCTGGTGCACACTGCACTACTCGGGAAGTGTACACCATCATTTTTTAGGTGTGCCTTTATGATACAGCATGCAACACAATTCTATCTAGTCGCAGTCTAAAATTCCTTTGCCACATTTAACATGGTTTGGCCAGTCAGGGGCACTGAAATTCCTAGCGCCGATCTCGCCAGAAGAGGAGCAGAGGATGGACAGCAAATCCCACCAACAGCAGCCATGTGCCACCAATAGCAAAACATCAAGCGAGACAGCTGGTTATCTAGAGACTACATGTCACTGAGAGAGACAGCTCATGTCATCCACAGTCTAACACATAAAGAGACAGGACAGCTAAAGTCTTTAAGAGACTCCTGGCTATCATTAGACACAGACAACCACAGGTGTGGAGACACAACATGTCTATAGGATGAAGGTGTCCCCCACACAAAACATGTCCTGACAGATCATGAAACAACAAAGTATGTGACACCAGAGTGATCCTGAGGATCTGACAACAGAGCATTGCACCTAGATAAGCAGTTCATGCCTATGGGAACAGCAAAGCATTTCAGGAACATAAGATGTCTGTAAGAGGCATCTCCTGAGCACAGGACACCTGATGAGGGCAGAATATCCAAGTAATCAGCAGAGCATCTCATGATGCAGGACAACAAGGCAAACTGTATCTAGAAGGGCATGGTACATCTGTGAGCTGCAGAGCATCTCATGTGGACAGGACATCAGTGTAAGCTGCAGAGCATCTCATGTGGAAAGGACATCAGTGTAAGCTGCAGTGTCACATGTGGATAGGACATCAGTGTAGTCTGCAGAGCATCTCATGTGGATAGGACATCAGTGTAAGCTTCAGAGCATCTCATGTGGATAGGCAACATTGTAAGCTGCAGAGTGTCAGATGTGGATAGGACATCAGTGTAGTCTGCAGAGCATCTCATGTGGATAGGACATCAGTGTAAGCTGCAGAGCATGTCATGTGATAAGGCACAGTGTAAGCTGCAGAGCATCTCAATTACGAGGTCATAGTGTCAAGGCGCAAGATTTATGTGGAAAGTGACAATCAGTCTGTAAGTGCAGAGCATCCATGTGGAAGGGACCATCAGTGTAAGACTTGCCAGAGCAATCTTATGTGGATAGGTATCATAAGCTGCAGAGAATCTCATGTGTATAGGACATCAGTGTAAGCTGCAGAGCATCTCATGTGGATAGGACATCAGTGTAAGCTGCAGAGCATCTCATGTGGATAGGTCATCAGTGTAAGCTGCAGAGCATCTCATGTGGATAGGTCATCAGTGTAAGCTGCAGAGCATCTTATGTGGATAGGATATCAATTAAGCTGCAGAGCATCTCATGTGTATAGGACATCAGTGTAAGCTGCAGAGCATCTCATGTGGATAGGACATCAGTGTAAGCTGCAGAGCATCTCATGTGGAAAGGACATCAGTGTAAGCTGCAGAGCATCTCACGTGAATAGACCATCAGTGTAAGCTGCAGAGCGTCACATGTGGACAGAACAACATTGTGGGCTGCAGAGCATCTCGTAAAGACCTGCCATCTCCGTAAGCTGCAGAACATCTCATGAGCTCAGGACATCTGTGTAGGATAATCAGCAGCTGGCTGCTTACTAGTGACCCGGCGGTGTACACCCTCCACCCATTGTCACTCCCTCCTCCTCCCTGGGTGCTGTGTCTGCTGCTGGAGGAGGGAGGCAGCCCCAGCACCCGGCTGTCTATGACCCGGACGACCGATGTTCACTGACCTTCGAGCTCGGATCGGTGAGAGGGAGACTGCAGGGAGAGGGGACTACAGCCCGGAGAGGGGCGGTATGGACGGTGAGTGTGACCCTGACTGCTGGGACCACAAGATGTCATGTGTTGTATGGAAGAAATCATAGTACATGCATGGCGTGTTATAGGATAATACATGAGATATTACTGATCACAGACAGCGGATATATATATGTGTGCATGGGATATATACTTATAGTATAGGATGGTATACATATAGGATTGCATATGTACAAGGCAGTGGATGGTATAATGTGATGATACATGTGTACAGATACATCTGTATATTATGATGTACAGGTGTACATGGGGTATGTGTGTAGAGCAGTGATCAGTTATTATGATGTAAGGTATACATGGGTGTGTATTACAGCAGTGATCAGTGTATTATGTGTACAGGTGTACAAGGGGTATGTGTATCAGCAGTGATCCGTATATTATGATGTACAGGTGTACATGGGGTATGTGTATAGAGCAGTGATCAGTATATTATTGATGGACAGGTGTACATGGGGTAATGTGTACAGCGGTGATCAGTATATTATGATGTACAGGTGTACATGGGGTATGTGTTAGAGTAGTGATCAGTTATTATGATGTACAGGTATACAGTGGTAATGTGTGTAGAGCAGTGATCAGTATATTCTGATGACAGGTGTACATGGGGTATGTGTATAGAGCAGTGTCAGTATTATGATGTACAGGTATAATGGGGTATGTGTATACAGCAGTGATCAGTATATTATGATTGTACAGGTGTACAGGGGTGTAGTGTTAGCGCAGTGCTCAGTATATTATGATGTACAGGTAAGGGGGTATTGTATACAGCAGTGATCAGTATATATGAGTGACAGGTATACATGGGGTAGTGTGGAGAGCAGTGATCAGTTATTATGATTACAGTTGTACATGGGGTATGTGTATGAAGCAGTGATCAGATATTATGATGTACAGGTTACATGGGGTATGGTGTACAGTAGGTATCAGTATATTCTGATGTACAGGTATACATGGGGGTTATGGTGTAGAGCAGTGATCAGTTAATATGATGTACAGTGTACATGGGGTAGGTGTGATAGAGCGGTGATCAGGATATTATGAGTTACAGGTGTACATGGCGGTATGTGTATACAGCGGTGATCAGTATATATGATGTACCGGTGTACATGGGTATGTGTTTAGAGCAGTGATCAGTATATTTGATGGACGGTGTACATGGGGTATGTGTTTAGAGCAGTGATCAGTATATATGATGTACAGGTGTACATGGGGTATGTGGTATCAGTAGTGATCGTCTATTATGATGTACAGGTGTAATGGGGTATGTGTAACAGTAGTGATCAGTAATTATGATGTACAGGTATACATGGGGTATGTGTATCAGTAGTGATCAGTATATTATGATGTACTGTATACATGGGTATGTGGATAGAGCTGGTGATCCGTATATTTATGATGTAAAGTGTACATGGGGTATGTGTGTAGAGCAGTGATCAGTATATATGATGTACGGGTGTACATGGGGGATGGGTATAGAGCAGTGATCAGTATTTATGATGTACAGGTATTACATGGGGTCGTTGTATACAGTAGTGATCAGTATATTATGAGTACAGGTTGTACATGGGGTATGGTATAGAGCAGTGATCAGTGTATTATGATTGTCAGGGTACATGGGGTATTGTGTATAGAGCAGTTGATCAGTGTATTATGATGTACAGGAGGTACAGGGGTATGTGTATAGAGCGGTGATCGTCTATATTATGATGTAAGGTGTAATGGGATTATGTATAGAGCGGTGATCAGTATATTATGATGTACAGGTGTACAGGGGTATGGTATAGAGCGGTGATCAGTATATTATGATGTACAGGTGTACATGGGGTATTGTAACAGCGGTGATAGTATATTTTGATGTACAGGTGTATGGGGTAGTGTTGTAGGCAGAGAGTGATCAGTTATATTATGATGTACAGGTGTACATGGGGGTATGTGTATAGAGCAGTGATCCGTATATTATGATGTACAGGTATACATAGGGTATGTGTATACGTACGTTGATCAGTATATTATGATGTACAGTGGTACAGGGTATGTGTATGGAGCGAGATCAGTATATATGATGTACAGGTGTACGGGGTATGTGGTAGAGCAGTGTCAGTATATTATGTGATTACGGTGTACAGGGGTATGGTATGAGCAGTGATCAGTATATTATGATGTACAGGGATACATGGGTATGTGTATACAGTAGTGGCAGGATATTATGATGTACAGGTTGACATGGGGTATGTGTTATAGAGCGGTGATCAGTATATATGATGTACAGGTGTACTGGGGTGTATGTGTATAGGTGGTGATCAGTATATTATGATGTACAGGTGTACATGGGGTGTAGTGTATACAGTAGTGATCAGTATATTATGATGTACAGGGATACATGGGTATGTGTATACAGCAGTGATCCGTATATATGATGTACAGGTATACATGGGGTATTGTGTATGAGCCGTGATCAGTGTATTATGATGTTACAGATGTACAGGGGATTGTGTATAGAGCAGTGATCAGTATATTATGATGTACAGGTATACATGGGGTATGTGTTAAGAGCAGTGACAGTTGTATTATGATGTACAGTATGTTAATGGGTATGGTGATAGAGCAGTGATCAGTATTTATGATGACAGGGATACATGGGGTATGTGTATAGAGCAGTGCTCAGTATATTAGTGATGTACAGGTGTACAGGGGTTGTGTATAGGGCAGGCGGTCAGTATAATGATGTACAGGTGTATACAGGGGTATGTGTATAGAGCAGTGATCATTATATTATGATGTACAGTATACATGGGGTATGTGTATAGAGCGGTGTGACAGTATTATGATACAGTGACAGGGGGTATGTGTATAGAGCGTGATCAATATTATGAGTACGGTGTACATGGGTATGTGTATAGAGCAGTGATAGTATATTATGATGTAAGGTGTACATGGGTATGTGTATAGCAGCCGTGATCAGATTATTGATGGACAGGTATACATGGGGTATGTGTATACAGTAGTGGATCAGTTATATTATGATGTACAGTATCATGGTGATGGTGTATGATTTTTTTTTTTTCTTTTTTTTTGAGCGGTGATCAGTATATTATGATGTACAGGTATACATGGGGTAGGTGTATGAGGGTGATCAGTATATTATGATGTACAGGTACATGGGGTATGTGTATAGAGAGGGGGTGATAGTATATTATGATGTACAGGTGTACATGGGGTATGTGTTATAGAGCAGTGATCAGTATATTATGATGTACAGGTGTACATGGGGTGGATGTGATAACAGTAGTGATCAGTATATTATGATGTACAGGTAACATGGGGTATGTGTTATAGAGCGGTGACAGTATATTATGATGTACGGTGTACATGGGGTATGTGTAACAGTGATCATTATATTATGATGTACAGTATACATGGGGTATGTGTTATAGAGCGGTGATCAGTATATTATGATGTACAGGTGTACATGGGTATGTGTATAGAGCGTGATCAGTATATTATGATGTACCAGGTGTACATGGGGTATGTGTTATAGAGCAGTGATCATATTATTAGTGATGTACAGGTATACATGGGATACGTGTATAGAGCAAAAAATAATATGATGGACGTTGTATATGGGATAAACATGAAATAGACATGTATGTAGGGCCTGTAAATCTGATGTCCCAAGTGTAATGGTGTAGTTATTAGTTAGGGCTGTGTACGGTAGGCAACATAGCCTATATATAGATACATGGTTTTTGAAGCATTTTGTATATGGAGAAAGGTATAGGTACAATGTTTAGTATAATTTGTAGTGTTAGGGTGAAGCACACGTGGCGTTTTTAGGCCGGTTTTGGGCCGTTTTTTCGTTTTTCAGATCGTTAAAAACAGCATCAGTTTTTTAAAAACGCATGCGTTTTTATCCGGGGTTCCAAATTTGCGCAATAAAAACGGTCCACAAAATGACACGTTTTCAAAAAAACACATGCGTTTTTAAAAAACAGATACGTTTTTTAACGAATGCGTTAGGGGAAGACACACATGGCGTTTTTAGGCCGTTTTTTGGGTCGTTTTTTGGTTAGTGCGTTTTCAGATCGTTAAAAACGCATGCGTTTTTGGAAAACGCATGCGTTTTTGACCAGTTTGAATTAACGATATTTGTTCAAAACCTGTCAAAAACGCATGCGTTTTTAACGATCTGAAAACGCACTAACTAAAAACGGCCCCAAAAACGGCCTACCCTACTGTTTCCCGTCCCCTTAGCGCCCCCGGCACTTTTCTCTCGCCTTCAATCAACAACGCCTAGACAACTGTCCAGCAGCTCCACCTTCATGGCGGTTCCACCATTCCCTTCTACACCCTCCATGTGGCTCACCTCTAGGCGCACCACCTTCTAGAACAAGTCCCCCGGGGCCTCGGCTCGTCGCAATCACGTAATGTAACCTGCGATCGGGAAGAGCCGCCGGGTTTTGCGGTTAATTTACGCGATAACACAATTCTATCTAGTCGCAGTCTAAAATTCCTTTGCCACATTTATTTAGGATTTTAGACCATTTTTAGGCACTTTGCTGAATTGGGGAAAAAGGGTGAATGGCTTCAATGACTTCAAAAAGATAGTGTGGGGCAATTATTATTTTTGGTGCTATGTGTTGTTTTTAGCACTTGAATTTATTGGTGTAATACTGTGGTGCACATCGTTGGTTGTGGTCATCGCAACTTGCTGGGCTGCATTACATACATGCCAGTCCGAGCGCACGGGGTGTGGCCTGGGCTTTTGGTAATGAGTTCCATTGAAGCCTGCACAGTAGCAAAATTGTTTTGCGTTTCACTGATTAACAAACGCAGTGCTAGCAGTGCGTGTGGTACACTGTAAGAAAAACAAGCAAAGCTGGTGCCACACGTAACACTTTCTCTGCGTATGCAAACGCAGACAAAGCTGCACCCACATCAAATTAACGCGAAACACCGACGCTGTTCCCGTCGCGGCGTTTCCATGAAAACGACTGATGGGATCGGGCTGGCCGCGGTCACCCCGGCCGTGTCGAGCTTTGTTTGCGTTTGCAAACGCAGCAACAAAGGTTACATGTGGCTACCAGCCTAGGTGAAGACACACATGGCGTTTTTGGGCCGTTTTTACTAAGGGCGTTTCAGACGTTAAAAACGCATGCGTTAAAAAACGTCATGCCGTTTTTTAAAAACGCATGCGTTTTTTAAACGCAAATGTGTTTTTGTCCGTTTTCGGTGCACGCATTTCGGAAAACGGACAAAAACGCTTGCGTTTTCAAAAACGCATGCGTTTTTAAAAAAACGGATGCGTTTTTTAACGCAGCGTTTTTAACGATCTGAAAACGCACTAACTAAAAAACGACCACAAAAACGGCCTAAACACGCCATTGTGGTCTTCAACCCTTAGGACGGCGCCACACAGGCGCCTTGGTCTGCGCTTTGCAAACGCAGACAAAGTCGCGCCCGACCAGCTGGGCGGCCTGGCTCGAATCGCAGTCAGCGTTTATATGGTAACGTCCTGCGATCGGAACGATCGCCCCGGTTGTTTGCGTTAATTTAAGCGGCGATAAACACATTCTATCTATCCGCAGTCTAAATTTCTTGCCACATTTATTTAGGATTTTTAGACCATTTTAGGCCACTTTGCTGAATTGGGAAAAGGGGAATGGCTTCAATGTACTTCAAAACGATAGTGTGGGCCCCAAAAATTATTTAGTTTTGGTACTATGTGTTGTTTTTAGCACTTGAATTTATGGTGTAATACTGGGTGCCACATCGTGTTGTGGTCATCGCACATGCTGCTGTGCATTACATAATGGCAGTCCCTAGCGCACGGGGGTGTGCCTGGGCCTATTGTGAATCTGATTTCCAGTGAAGCGCTGCGTATCAGTAAGCAATGTTGCGTTTCACGGATTAGACAAACGCAGTGCTGCAGTGCGTTGGTACCTTAAGACAAACAAGCAAGAGTGGTGCACACGGAACACGTTCTCTGGGTATGCAAACGCAGACAAAGCTCTGCAACCCTCATCAATTCAAGATTAAACCGCTGAAACGACCGACGGCTTCGTTGCCGATCGGCAGTAGGGTTTCATAGAAACGCTGATGGATTGGCGCCGGGGGTGGGGGGCCGGGTCACCCCGGTGTGGGTGCGGCTTTTGTTGCGGTTGCAACGCAGACAAAGCCGGTTACAATGTGCTACCAGCCTTAGGGTGAGACACACATGGCTTTTGGGTGGGCCGTTTTTTGGCCGTTTGTATAAGTGCGTTTTCAGATCGGTTAAAAACGCATGCGTTAAAAAACCATGCGGTTTTTAAAAACGCAATGCTTTTTTGAAAGCATGTGTTTTTGCCTTTTGTTCGTTGCGCCAATTTCGGAAAACGGCAAAAACGCTTGCGTTTTCAAAAACGCATGCCGTTTTGTAAAAAACGGAGCAGTTTTACGCATGCGTTTTTAACGATCTGAACGCCTTAGTAAAAACGGCCCCAAAACGCCATGGTGTCTTTACCCTTATTGTGTCAGAAATTACCAAAACATTCATGAAGGTGTTTAGACGTTTTGGTAATTTTCTTATTTGGTTTATTATTGGGCAAAAATTGAGCCAAGTGTCAAGATACTCAAATTGCAAGATGTGTCCGGATTCAAACAAAGCTGCACCAAATTGAGCAACAAAAAAGACACCTATGATGCATAGTAAACGTCCCCTAGTGTGCCAAAAAACATATTTTTGTGGTGCAACAAAAGTATAAAAGACCAGTAGAAGTGGACCCCAGTCTTATGCTTGTGCATATTTAATCTTTCAGCAATATCAGACCGGTTAAATCCGCGGTAGCAGAGGACCTTTGGTAAAAAAGACACATAGTATTGGCATACAGATCGTGCATCAGTATGCTGGGACGCCGTCCCGCGACTACTGCCAGACACATCAAGAGGCTTAGGGTGAAGACACACGTGGCGTTTTTGGGCCGTTTTTACTAAGTGCGTTTTCAGATCGTTGAAAACGCATGCGTTAAAAAACGCATGCGTTTTTGTCAGTTTTCCGAAATTGCGCTATGAAAAACGGACAAAAACGCATGCGTTTTTAACGATCTGAAAACGCACTAGTAGTAAAAACGGCCCAAAAAACGCCATGTGTGTCTTCACCCTTAGGCTCCCAATGTTGTATCCTGCATAGTTGTGTGCAAAAATCATGCAAACGTTCATGGTGACCAATCTCATGGTTTAGGCCAACGATGGCGAACCTATGGCACGCGTGCCACAGACGGCACGCGAAGCCGTTTCTGTTGGCACGCGTACCTTCGCCGGAAAGCCTCTGCCCGCTGCCGGTAAAAATTTGTCTATGCGAGCGGCGGAACTACGCGCCGCTCCATAGACAGAACCGCAGAGTTTTCGCGCATGCACGGTAACTTGGGAAGCGCCGAAAGTTTCAGTCGCTCCCTGAAGTCGCTGACTGACAGGGAGCGTTGACTGAATTGCCCCTCCCATAGAACCCGGGGCGCACCTGTGCCTCCCACCAGTCCGCCTATGCTGACGCCTGAACCTCCGCCCGTACTACCGTGCGCCCGCCGGCCAGCCTGTGCCGCCGCCATGGCTGACACTCCATGCATGCCGGCTGGCAAATCCTCTTTCCTGCCAGCCGGCACATCCTTTTACCCACTGGCCGCCACATCCCCCTGAGCACCTGTCTGTTCCGCTCTGCTCCCTCCCAGTCCGCTAAGCTCTAGTCCGCTCCGCTCTGCTCCCTCCCGGTCCGCTCTGCTCTGCTCCACTCTGCTCTGCTCCCTCCCAGTTCGCTCCGCTCTGCTCTGTCCCGGTCTGCTCCGCACTGCTCTGCTCCCGGGGGTATGCTGTATGCATTACTACATGGCGGTACGCTGTATGCATTTTATACTACATGGCGGTACATTATATGCATTTTGCATTGCTTTATTTTCACACCAAACCAATATGATGGATCTGGTCCTGACACTCCCTGATATATTACATAAATGGGGGGGGGGATCTCTCTATGGCTCACCTCAGGCAGCAGAAAGGCACACCCCTGATATACTGCATGTGTGTATGTATGTGATATGTTTTTGCCGTATGTGTATATATACTGTATGTATGTGTTTATTCTGTATATGGTACTGAATGTATGTATATGCCATATGTGTGTATATACTGTATGAGTGTATATAATGTAAGGTTTATATATGCTGCGTGTTTATATTGTACGTATATTGTATCTTTGTATATATAGTGTGTATAAATGTGTTTACATGAGTAAGTGTATAAATGTGTGAATATTTGTTTAGAACTGTATGTGTGTGTATACAAGTATATTCAATGTGAATAATTGTATAAATATGTGTATTAATAGGTATATATTTTTTAAAATGAGCCGATTCAGACGTCTGCTATGGGGCCCAGCATCTCATAGTTACCCCCCTGCAGAGGTAGCTTTAGTCTGTGTTAATAAGTGGCGTGACGCAATACAACCGCTGAGGCTGCGGTCACACGTTGCGTTTACAAACAGTTGAAGAGGAGATTTGCCGAATTATATCGTTGTTTCAACATTGCATTTACAGAACGCAAGTGTAAAAGTGTTAAGCGCACATGTTAACAAAGCGTTAACACGTGTTTTGTAAACGCAATGTTGACAATGTAATTAGGCAAATCAAATTTCAAAACGCAATGTAAACGCCGTGTGTGAACGCAGCCTTATTAGGTTTTCACAATATAACAAGATACTCACTGCGCACAGGCAGGGGCGCCATTGACTTCAAGTAACCAGACCTTCAAGTCTTCATCCACCATGAAATCAAAGCCAAATAACTGGAAACTTTGGTAGGGCAAATGCTTTGTGCTGATCGCAGGTTCTATACATCTCAGACTGACCCTAAATGCAATAAGAGTTGGACTGTGAGGCTTCCTATGAAGACACCTCAGGATAATAGCAGTCTGGTTATAGCTTGGACAGTTGAGGAGGACCTGTCACCCAAATTTTTGGCACTAGGAGCCGCTTACTAAAGTAAGCGGCTCCTAGTGCTTAAACAAACGCTGCAGTGTAAGGGTGATGTCACACAGGCCGTTTTTAGTTAGTGCGTTTTCTGATTGTAAAAAACGTATGCGTTTTTTCTGTTTTTCTGAATTAGCGCTATTAAAAACAGACAAAAACGCATGCGTTTTTTACGATCTGAAAACGGCCTAAAAACGCCATGTGTGACATCACCCTTAGAGTGATAACGTTACCGGAAACGCTATCAAATGCTGCGTCGGGGTACAGTGTAATTGTCGGACAGCTCGCAAAGCGGTCCGACGTATTCATGAGGGGGCGGGGTTGGGGCGTATACTACATGGCGGTACATTATATGCATTTTGCATTGCTTTATTTTCACACCAAACCAATATGATGGATCTGGTCCTGACACTACCTGATATATTACGTATATGGGGGGGGGGTGTCTCTCTATGGCTCTCCTCAGGCAGCAGACAGGCTTGGTACAACCCTGCATAGAAAAACTTATGACAGATTCCATTTTAATTGTTCAAAAGCACAGAAAATGCAAACCTTTGAGCTCTGTTGATAGTGTTTTTATTGTAAACTAGCAGTCTCCACATGTAGTCTTAGTTTACATAATGTGGTTGACTTGCGTTTTGAGCTTGGCCTGATCGCATTTGCATTTTGCCTGAAACGGATGCGATTTGGAAGAAGCTACGTGTGTAATATAATAATAATTCTTTATTTATATGGCGCACATTTGAGCTCTTTTGATAGTGTTTTTATTGTAATACAAAAGATTGTAACGTTTGAGCTATTTTTTCTCAATTAAAACCTTGTTATTCTAGTTACATTTTTGTGTTGGCACTTCGCTATAAGTTGGTAGGGTTTGGGTTGCATTTTGGGCACTCGGCCTCTAAAAGGTTCGCCATCACTGCTCTATGAATTCATCAGATACAGCCCCCCTAACCCCTATGGATTCCTGATGTACAGCCTTATGTGGGCCCCCAGCAGCCCTGGGCCCTGGCACTTGCCCAGTTATTTCCAGTGCTGGTGCCAGCCCTGGTATAGACAGTGGGAGTCTACTACTAGTCATTCTATGCTCTTAACTGGATCATATGCCCGGCTTCCCATAATAAGGAGGAAACACCTCCTTTACCTACTTTACTTCTTTCTAAAATGATTAAAGTTATATGTTAAAAAAGGTGGAGAAAACACAAAATACACAGCTAAAATATTAATAAGGTGCAAGGTGATGTCACTAAGTGCAATGCAGAGATCATATTTCTGAAGATATGCAAATAAACCTTCAACTAAAGTGGGACCAATTTGTCAATGGAAAAAGCTGTATGTAGTCTGGATGCTCTTTGGGATCATCGCACAGCACCAGCGCTGAAATTGTGATGAATTTTTAGCTTAAAGGGTTTGTCCAGAGGTAGAAAACCATGACTGCTTTCTTCCAAAAACCATTTCACACCGAACCACGGTGTGTTGCAAAACAAGCACAAACTGGTCAGGAGAGGAGCTGTTTTTGGAACGAAGCAGTCCTATTTTCCCCAGCACCACGACGGCACCAACCACCAACCAGAGAGAGGGATCCGCCCCCAGGGACAGGAAACCTGAGCCACTTGCGTTTTGCCTGAAACGGATGCGATTTGAAACAAGCTACGTGTGTAATATAATAATAATTCTTTATTTATATGGCGCACACAGATTACGCAGCGATGCACAAAACTTGTCAAATTGGTCTCAATGGGGCTCACAATCTAATCATCCTACCAGTATGTTTTGGAGTTATGTCTAACTGGGGGAGATTTATCAGAAATGTCTGAGCAGAACCAATTGCAACCAAGTTCGGATCTCAACCACTTTTATACGTGATCAAAACTTATGACAGGTTCCATTTTAATTGTTCAAAAGCACAGAAAATGCAAACCTTTGAGCTCTGTTGATAGTGTTTTTATTGTAATACAAAAGATTTTAACGTTTGAGCTATGTTTTCTCAATTAAAACCTTGTTATTCTAGTAAAATTTTTGTGTTGGCACTTCGCTTCGAGTCAGAAGGATTTGGGTTGCATTTTGGGCACTCGGCCTCTTAAAGGTTCGCCATCACTGGTTTAGGCCCCTTAGTATAGGCTGGCATAAAGGGCATAATAATCACAATTCTTGGTGGTTCTCAAGACATTGCAATTATTCCAGGGCTTCTACGCCAGTTTCCTGGCATAGAATCCTTGATGAATGTCCCATTTACTTTATATAATGTCCCCTAAATAACAGGTAAGTGCCCCCTGCATACCCTCAGTACCGTATATAGCCAGCCAATATATATCCAGCCACCCCCATAGTATATAGCCAGCCCGCCCCCCCCCCCCCCCCCCCCAATATATAGCCAGCCGGCCCCCCCCCTCCTCTGTAGTATATAGCCAGCCAGCACCCCATGTAGTATACAGCCATCCTGCCCCCATGTAGTATATAGCCATCCTGTTGTTTAAGTGTATAGGCATGTAGAGGGACAATGAAGGATAGGGGCAATACTTTCTAATGGCAGTATATGAATATATACTGTTATATAACTGTAACATTTCCGTTAACAAAATGCATTGTAAACGCGATGTTAACGCATGTGTTAATATTGCGTTTACAAACGTAAACGGTAATGTAATTAGGCAAAATACCTCTCATCAGCTGTTGTAATGCATTTCAAACGCAATGAAAACGCGTCCAAAACTCAACGTGTGAACGCACCCTCAGAAACGAGATGTCTTCCTTGGATATGACCACCTCACATTTTGGCACCGGTGGTCAGACATGGGCTATTGAGTCCTGCCTGACCACCTGGCTTCAGCAATCATTACCACAGGACGACTGCGGGACATGGAGTAATTCCACGGACATTTTATATTCAGAAACTTTTTGTTTCCTTGTGCAATCCTCCAGCAGAGGTGGCCGTATCCAGGGACACAGTCTTGTTTCTAAGGGACCATATTACTACATTTATGAGAAATTATCTTCACACAGGAACATTTTTTTTTAATAACATCTAATTGAAGAAATGTTTATATATGGAAGATTGTTGAATCTGAATGTGAATACCCAGACGAGAATACGCCTTTAAGTCAAATACAACGTTATTCACCAGATTTAGCGTAAGTTCTGGTATTACCCATGAGCTCACAATTCTGCTGCATCTCCTCTGTACTGTTATCTTCTCGTATGAAGGGGAGTTGCATGAGGACAGTCTAAAGAAAGACCATATTTATCATTTTATATATTAGGCTTGGGTCTGGCATGTTTCTAGTAACATAACGTTGTAATAATCTTTGTTCTGATACCATGTCTCTGTAGTAAGCTTGGTGCAGATGCTATAAATTTGGTTCTGGTGACATATTTCTACAGTAAGCTTGGTACCAGTGCTGTTTATTTGCAGTCATCATGGTTCTGAAACTGTATCTATATAGTAGCTTGGTTCCTCTGCTATATATGTGCAGTTGTAGTTTGGTACAGTCCTCATTTAATATGTTTAGTTATGTTACAGTTTCTGTGTAACAATGTGCATATTTGTTATATTAGTGTTTTAATGTAGTAAATATTAGATCATTAATAAAAATAACAATAAACCATTGGCTCCAGTCAGTGATAGTTGTAATGTTATACTACTATACCCCATTGCATATATAAGATAGGAAACTAATGTTCACAGGGTAGGGGGTCCCACTAGACTTGCCAGTCTGGGGCCCTGAAATTCCTAGTAGTGGCCCGGTCACTATTTCACCAAGCCCCTCAGTGGGACAAGTGTTTATCTCTGGAGACTGCTTTGCTGTACAGTTCCCTATTAGCCATTGCTGTGACTGAATGATCGAATGCAAACATGAGAAGAGGGTCACTTACTTTTGACCAGAGAATTAAATCATCCCCTATAATGTCAGCTGGTTCCTTCTTTTTGGCTTCCTTTTTTTTGCCCATGTTTTCTGTCATGCCCATGTTTCACATGAATATGCTAATTGGATTTCCTCTTCATTCACACTCTCCCCTCCTCCTCTGTAACTCGATTTCATGCCAGAGGCGTTGCTGTGAAAATAAAAGTATGGAGAATAGCAGCTTTGTTCTCTGGTGCTGTACACTTCCCTATAATCAGTCTTCTTCCCGATTCACCATACATCTGCATATGATGGGTCAGGTGATCCACTACTTCTCAGTGACCTTGTCCCCCATACCAGAAGGCTTCAACCTTTAGATACATAGACTGGTGCTCCTACTGATGGATTCCCCTGTTTCACTTTAGTAAATGGGTGACCATGAAAATATAAAATTCCTATGTCAACAACACTGGGAGCATGTTCAACACAAGGCCTGTGGCCCCCAACCTTTATCCACCTCACAGCTTGATGCATCTTTGAGATGACGCCACAAAAGCCATGGCTAAATCTTCTACAGAGATCCTGCTCATGCTGTCCTTACACATCAGCCAATGGTGGGGAGGTTGGTTGGGTTTAACATATTGGGTGGTAAAATCTCTGGTGGAATGTCTGGGTGTGCGTTAGTTTGTCAAGAGGATAAGTGGCATATTTACAGAGTTACAGTACCATAACTCTTATTGTGGAGTTTAGCGGGGGATGTATTGGTAAAAAGAATGTGGACAGGCGGTGAGTCCATATCCTTGTAAGATAAATCCCTTCTCTGCCCCTGCATTGTTATCAGGGGTGGATAATGGAGATGGGGAGCATAACTAAGCACAAGTCACTTCTGCAGTATTCGGTATTACCAGCAGCACAGGGGTACGCTGAGTTATAATATTGAGTATGTTATGTCCTTACGATGCTTCCTGAGAAACACACAGATTAGTAATAGTAACCTGTCTTTTAACCATATGTTCTGATTTGACAGCTGCCGCTCACTTCCGGTTTTGTCAAAGCCTACTCGAACACACAGTATCTGCTGAGAACTTAAACCACCGTTTTCGGCGTGAGATCGGTAATAGTCTTACGTGGCACGATGGCCGGGGTCAAAGATCGGCTGGAAGCAGAACCATCAAACTTCTTAAACAGCCTGGCACAGAAGTGTCACAGGTAACAATTTACTTTCATTTTGCTTTACTAATGTTGCATTTAGCTGCATCATGAATAGTACTCAGATCCAGAGCGGCACTGTTGGCTTCTGGTAGACCGCACTTCCACATATAGTTCTGCCTTTGTGTCAGTACAGAGAGGGCTTTGCTGTTGGACATGAAGAGATCACCGTTTCTCTACATCTCATGAAATGCCTTGATAGATCATGGTCTCACAGGGCGCAATTCAGCTGATGGTAACCTGCAGCGATTTACAGAGAAACCCACATCCACATTTCCGCTGTAGTATTTAATATCATGGCAGCAGAGGAAGTTTCAGCACACACAGGGTTAAGTGTTTCTGCACAGTGTAACAACCTGTGAAGCTACAGCATGGATGGTCTATGGTAACACCCCCTGAGCCCTTCTTGGTCATTAGCATAATTTTAAGGAAGATAACAAATATGAGAAGATTACCACAGTCACAGTGCCTGGATCTATGAGCAAGTGTCCCTGGTTTAATGTTAGATTTAAGGGCTCAACACGTTTTTCCCACATAAGTTATTTTGTGGGTACATCAGGAGACTTTAAAAGCAGGATGGGGGGGCGGGGTAACTACAGGGGTAGCAGCCATAGCAGCAGCTACTGGGCCTGCAGGGGCCTGTCCTCCAAACCTCCCATACTATGAATGGAGGATGTGCACCGTTATGTTGCATATTGTTCATTATAATATCAATAAAACAGTGCAAATCTTCCACAGTACACACCCAGCAGTTTAGATAAAAAGCGTCAGGGGGGAGAGGACAGCAGAACGGCAGGACTGGGAATCTGTTATCTCTGCGTCTTTTTTCCCTGATGTGATTAAATGTTACTGGCCTGAGTGTGTGTATACGATATGCGTGAGTATATTTGCTGTATGTCAGTATATGGTACTGTATGTATGTGTGTATATTCTGTATATCTGTGTGTAAATGTGATCTGTGTGTATGCTGTATGTGTTTGTGTTTATTATGCAGATTCTGTAGGTATGAGTTTATACTGCATATATGTACTGTATATGTAATAATATGATGTATATGTACTATATGTGTGTATCTGATGTGTGTATATGATGTTTATATATGAATGTATAAATGTATGAGCTCATGTATAAAAGTGTGTATGAGTGTAAAACTGTATGTGTGTGCGTACAAATATATATATATATATTTTTTAGAGGGGCCTCATTTAGAAGATGTCTTTGGGGTCCAGCCTCTCCTAGTTATGCTCCTGTTTCAGAGACAAACAATCATGCATCAGAGCCCTGATGGTGGAATGTGTGGAGTCCCAATATCCAATGCAGGCGGTCCTCTACTTACAGACGACCCCTATCTACAGACGAACCTCTCTGCCCAATGTGACCTCTGGTGAAGCTCTCTGGATCTTACTTTATTCCACGGCTGCAATGATCAGCTATAATGTGTGTGTGATGTTTTATTGATAATCCTTGTTCCCATTACCTCAAAAAATTTTGAAAATCCAGTAGTCACTGGGATAAAAAAAGTTTTGTCTGTAGTTACAATGATGAAATATACAGTTCTGACTTGCATACAAATTCAACTTAAGAACAAACCTAAGGAACCTATCTTGTATGTAACCCGGGAACCGCCTGTACTATGCAAACATGACCCTGATGTCACTTTGCATATCCGCGTCATTATGACTGTACTGTATAATCCTTTTGAAAGTTTTCCTGCGCGACACCAAAATGAGTGCACACTGCATTCAGGAGTAGCGGGGGCTCTGATGGGCAGCTCATGTGTGACCTCCTTGGACAATGAGGTTAATTGGGTTATCTCATTATTATGGTGAGGTGTTTCACTAATCATTTAGACTTGGCGATGCGTGAAATGAGTAAGGCGCAGTGCGGTACATCTACTGCTATATGTATAATACTTGACATTGCTGTACTGAGGAAGTAGATAAAGGTACAGATGTGTTATTAAGGTGCAAACATACTGTATGGTCTAAATGTGCAGCGCGTGAATGAATGTTATTAATGCCCACTGGGAGGTCAGGGATTACTATTTCTGGGGCAGGAACTTGAGGCTACATCACTCCTGGAATAAGTAATTTCTTTTTTTCCCCTGTGCAGGTCAGACCCAGCGATCAATATGGTATATATCACACTAGTCCATCCTTTAGCTGCCTCACGAAACCTGTCGTCCTATGGACTCAGCAGGACGTGTGCAAGTGGCTGAAGAAACACTGTCCACACAATTATCTCACCTACGTCGAGGCCTTCTCTCACCATGCCATTACAGGTAGCTCTAAATTACTTACTCATAGTTATTGTTTTTCTACATACATCAAAAAATTACAGGTCCCAGCATCTTGTAATAATCCATTCCTGTTAGGGAATCGCCTTAGAGAACTTGGTATACAACTCCCATTCTTGTCAGAAGGTCAGCTGCATAGCATATTAGTACAGCCTAGCGGGCTTTGTGTCACAGCCCTTCAGCCGACTGCTGGTAAATTCCAGCAGACACGCACCAGCACACACTGTGGGATCTGTATCCTGGGGCAGCATGGACTAAAAGTCTTAATGTACAGTGCAGATAAAGTACTGAGAGGGCACAATCTGCCCCCAGGAGAAGGAGATTAGGAAGAGGGGAGGGAGCAGAAAGACGCAAATGGAACAGTGAAGTGATGAAGGAAGGATAAGCTCAGAATCCAGACAACTACATGCTGAATAGGGAAAAGGATTAGGATATATAGGGATGAGATAATCCGCATCTATAGGAATCTATGGAGAGGTGATAGTCAAGATCTATATAAATGAGAAAATTAGCATCTATAGAAACAAGACAATCAACGGCTATAAGCAAAAGCGGTAACAAAGCTAAACTGAGGATAGGAATAGTTCTATAAATCTCAATCTATAGAAAGAATAGGGATACCGTTTATAAAGAAGAAAGAGTCAAGACCTATGCAGAGCAGAGAATACATATCTTTAGGGAATTTGGTATAGTTATCTATAACAACAAAGGAAATAGATTATTTCCTCTCTGCAGAAATGCTAACTGGTGATCTATAGTAAGGAGAGAATCGGCATCTAAATAGGAGAGAATTAGAACATTTACCGTATGTAAGGAAATAATCAGGGTAGTGATATATAGAAAACAGACAACATCTATAG
Organism: Engystomops pustulosus; assembly: GCA_019512145.1. Classification (NCBI taxonomy): domain Eukaryota; kingdom Metazoa; phylum Chordata; class Amphibia; order Anura; family Leptodactylidae; genus Engystomops; species Engystomops pustulosus. Next base: position 58,705,038 of record CM033646.1, read on the forward strand.
AGGGAGGAATCATGGTCTGTAGGGGAGAGAAATTGGATTTAGGATACAGAGAAATGCTGTATACAGTAGATAGGGATGAGAAAATAAGGATCTTTAGATGGAGGACTGAATCGGAGCCTGTGGATGATCTATAGAGAACCAGGATATCTACAAAAATGGAATCCTGGTCTATGAAGAAGAATTAAAATCTTTACATTGAGGCAAAAACATTTCTAAAAATAACACATTACAATATATTTTTTAATTCTTTGTGAAACAGGGAGTCAAATGTAAGTGTATGTATATACTTCTATCGAAGTATAATTTGCGGATTATAAATCACAAAGTCACCTGTCTCTTTTAGAGAGTCTATTATGTTAGAAAATGAGTGACTGTACTGTTTACTTCTACATTCAGCACGCTCCATTTACTACAATGTAGTATACATAATTTATTATGCATTTAGTAACCATACAAGCAAAGCAATCTAACAACCCCGGTATGTTCCTTTCTCAGGCCGAGCTCTGCTGAGGCTCAACGCAGAGAAGTTGCAGCGCATGGGGATCATCCATGAGTCTCAGCGGCAAGAGGTTCTACAACAGGTTTTACAACTGCAAGTGCGTGAGGAAGTCCGTAATCTGCAACTACTTAGTCAAGGTACAGGAAAGGTTGATCCATGAAGACAATTGTTGTCATAAATTACTTTCCACGTAGCTGATGATGACCCGTAATGATCTTGGATTACACCCAGTCCCAGGACAAAGCACTTTGGTATACCAAAAGTGAATATACCAAACATGTGATCTTATATTAGCAGTGAATATATTGTACATATCAATATATCCCCCAGATATAAATATTTACTATAAATATACTGCACACCTAAATATATATCAACAATTAATATATTGCACACATAAATACATACAAGCAGTGAATACCTGCGCATAAATGTACATGGTGTAACAAAAAGGTTAAAAAAACTAATAACAAACTCGGGGTGTGGCAAGGGGTAACTTTAACATCTTAAATGGGAACTCACATTTTTTATTACGGATTCGGATTCCCCAGGTTCCGAATGAAGTTTGGTATCATTTAATATATTTTTGAAAAATATTTGACCTGTGTATTTTTAGTTTTTTTATCCAATGTGTATTTTACAACATATTCCACCGTCCTGACCTTTTTATTATACCCTGTATATCAGTGATGGCTAACCTATGGCACGGGTGCCAGAGGCGGCACTCAGAGCCCTTTCTGTGGGCACCCGGGCCATCACCCCAGCACACCAGACAGGACTCAAAGAATCTTCCTGCAGTTCCAAGCAACTTAAAAGATGCTGCTTTCAGTCATATTTTGATACTTACTACTTGGGACTGTAGGAAGAGGGAGAATGAGTAAACAGGGCTGAATTATCCTTGGAGGACCTACTGCTGGCCCTCACTGGAAAGAAGCTAAAATTATGAAAACATCTGCTTTCCTGAAAATACACTGATACCACAAACTGACCTCATTGTGCCCTCTCTATAAAAATAATAATAATAATTCCTTTATTTATATAGCACACAAAGATTATACAGCGCTACACAGAGCTTACCAAATCTGTCTATATATTATCTATACCCCTAACACCACAAATGACCACTCTATACCACTCGCACATATCAACAAATACACTGTGACCCCTTATTATATTATAGTATATACTATATCCCCTGAATAAGTTATTATATTGTACCCCCACAATTTTACCCACTTAATAAATATTTACAGTTACCCCTTATTTCGTCATAAATGATGCAGGCAGTGCAATGGTATCATGTGTCAAAGAGAGAGCGCCGGTAGAGGTTTCTAAAAGTATATTTATTGTAACTTACAGTTGTGGTCACCGCCAGGGCCACTCCTACAGTTTGAGATTTATTTTTTTCATGTATTTGTCTTTCCTTTATAGCTTCCTTTGGGAACTTCTAAAAAGGTGAAATACATCTGGATGGAAACAGACACAAAATGGCATCAAACCAGCAGAAACGTAGGACCCTGAGAAAGACTGATTGACGTCTGGATTCCTTTATATCCACTGGTGGTTCTTGCTTTATTAGGATCGCTTACTATGAATAATTTACACACTGAGCAGGGTAACCATCTCCCCCAGACTTTTATCCCAAATGTCTCATTACACAGCTCAGTATTAATATATGTGCTGTATCCTTGAAACCGACACAGATAGAAGGGAATTTCTTAGTTCTATTCCCTCTGCCCACTAATGAGCATAATATGTGTTAGGATGCTTCCACGTCTCCTTTTTTTCCCTAAAATATTGTTTTGCACTGCTATGACTGCACCACTGTCAATTTTGATAGTTGCTGCAAAACTCAATGGAAATGATCAGGCGGATAAAGAGGTTGTCCAGGTTCGAACAATCCACAGGATAGGCCAATAAATATCTGATCATGGGGGGCTGAGATCTTGGAATAGGCAGGTTGGCCCAGGATAAACACAAAAGTGGAGCCTGCATAGGCCATCAATGCTTGGTCAGCACTTCATTTATTTCTACAGGAGCTAGATGGGCCAAGGTCCTGCTTAGATGGGAATTAAGTGTATATAGCACCACAACTTATTTATAGGAAGTCACAATATGTGCCAAATTTTTCAGTGAGTGAGTTGATACAACTTACTTTTTCGACTTTGGGACAGCTAAAAGTTAGGCCAAAATATTGTCCCACTTGGCATTCATTCTCCAGACTCCTTAGAACAAAATAGTATCTAGAACCATTAATAAATGTGCTGCGAATGGAATCATGGTTCAATTTAAGAAGTAAATGTGCCATTTTGTATTAGAATATTCCCTAGCAATAACATGAAGCCACATCTACAGACAATAGGTGGAACTGTACACATTTTCATTACCAAACCATATCAATTATTTGCTGAAAGTGGACAGCCCCTTTAAGAATTGAAGGAAACGTACCACATATATGCAGTGCTTCTAAACCAAGCACAATTAAATACTGGGGCGTGTCTCTTGAAACATGATCCATTCATCCTTTTGCTTCTAATAGCTTAGTTTTTATTAAATAAAGTTTTTTCTAAGTGATGCAAATGAGCCAAAGGGCATCCTGTCTACATAACAAGAGCCCCTTCTGGCTCTGTCGTCTGATAATTATTGACACCCATATTCAGCGTTTCTCCCCACCTCCTCCATCCCCTGCCAGAGAGCTCCTAAGGTGAATAATTATCAGACAACAGAGCCAGGAGGGGCTCCCATGATGTAGACAGGAGCCCCTGAGGCTATACTGAATAATTTTAAAAGACATTTTTCTCAAAAACTAAGCTATTAAAAGCAGAAGGAAGAATGGATAGTGTTTCCGGAGGCACACTCCAGCATGTCAGTGAGCTTGGTTTAGAAGCACTGCATCCATGTGGTAGATTCCCTTTAAGAGTCGGTAATGTGATTTATTTAGATTACAAAAGGGTTGGGAATCATAGTTTTGTTGCTATTTAAATTATGTTGGTGCTTGGAAATGCATGTTGCAGAATTAGAGGGGGTGTCCATTATTAATCACTAGTAAGCAAGGCAAGCATTGTAATATGCAACAGAAATAGAAGGGGCTAACCAATTTCTAAAGACCAATTTTTAACACCAATTTCAATGAAGTTTCCCTTTAAATGTGCAATATTGAGTCTAGAAGGTTAGATTACACATCATGTGACATGGAACCCACCTTAAATATTTCAGCAATAGCAGACTATATTCCTAATGTGAGATGTATGTAAATATGAGCTTGATCTACGGTATATATATATTTATTTGTAGGCTCTGCTGGTTCTAGCAGAACTGTATAATAATTATGATATGAATACATAGATATTATAGCTACATGCTATAGTTTTACCTAGTTATATATGATAGTGTACTACACAACGCAACATATTGTAGATGCAGGCCTCTCACAAGAGTAAATAAATATATCATGGTTATTACTATTCACAAATTATGTCAAACACTGGAAAAGTAATCATTGTCTTCCCCTTGCCCACACACATGAATTAAGAATGACGTCTGAATGTCTCTGTCATTAGAAACAACATTCTTCACCGTCTGAGACTAAAGGAGCTTGATATAGGCTATTAGTAAGTTACTATTACTTTGGGGGAATTACATTTTCAATGATGGCTGATTTTCCTTATGCTGTGTTATTATCTACTGCTCTGAAGCAAACGGAGGGGATTTTAACCTGCATCACATCAGAATGTATGTGTCTGTATATTTCACCCTCTGACCCTGTGTTATTATAGTTAGGCTGCTGATCTATTACAGGGAGGGGTCATACTTTTAATGTGGGCAGGCTTCCTATCACTGTGATATTATTTCCTGCACTGAGACGACAGAGGGGCTTTACCCCTGCAACTAGTTAAAGTGCCTCCACTAGCCTGGATAGTGTTTGCACAAGGTGAATGTTCCTGGTTATATGGGGTCCCGTCTTCACCCCTTTAGAGATCTTCCTTTTTTATACAGTTTTCTGAATAAACGTTCATTAATAATCTTGATCCTTGACTTTTTCTTGCATCTTTAGATTAAGAAATCCAAGCTATGCTTATTAGACTGTACCCGAAACTGATCAAAATCTTTTATACTGTATTTTATAAAGAATTTCACATGAATGCAAAACCTACTGATACAGATTGTTAAATGACATTGCCCATGTTACAGTTTCTGTGTGGAACCACAGGGACAAAAGGGGGGATAACCTAAAGAGTGACATTTGCTCTGGAAGCATCAAAGAGGTGTTTTCATTTTGTTACTTTGTACAATAAGTTTCCATGGGTTGATCTCTGGGTGCTGGTAACATTCTTGAATACCTTTGGTGAAACCCGTACAGGCCTAATACTCTTAGGCTCCTTCCACACAAATGTATACGTCATGGACGTGAATATAGCTGCACGCAGGAAAGAGGATGAGTGGGTGCTGCTCACCCCTCTCCTCCCAATTGAGAAGCAAGCGGCCGGAGCTGTAGCACATGGAAATATTGGAATATGTCCAATAATTTTCTGTGCATGGTCACAGCGGGTGAGATAATGGGTCACATTTACCTCCCCGGTCCTGCGCGATCCCCGATCTGTTATGTCAACTGATTTCCTGCCTGTGTTGCTTCCCCGATCAGGTCCGCTGGAGTTCACCATTTTCCTCCCGGTGTATGTAAGAGCATTGGATGCGTCACAAATTTAAATGTTAATTCCTGCGCTTAGTCCACATCCGTCAGATCATCCAATGGCCCAACGTCCCCCCCCCCCCCAAACCAAAGGCAGAAATAAGTTCACCTCAGAGAAAATTGCCTAGAACAAAACCACAGCACAGTATTGGTCTGTTCAGGTTTTCTGCCTCTGGGTGTAGACATCACCATGCATTCACTTTACAGCAGATGTAGATCATGAAAATGCAGGGTCAAGTGAAGATAGTGCCAACACTCTACATTTGTAGGAATTTATCTATGGATGTAAACGTTTAACAAGCCAGTTGTTGTATTCATTTATCTTTCACCTGGACATACCCTGTCTTGAAACACAATTCAAATGCTACAAGTAGGAGCTTGGTCCCATCACAAATGCGTTTCCGGTAAAGCGATTACGATCGACAACAAGCACCTCATGTTTTGCATTGTTTATACCCAAAACACGTGGTGCTTGTTGTCATTCGTTCAGTGGATGTAGTCAAGGTGGCCAACACAAATGGCGCTCCTCCAATTGTTCATAACCATGTTTATGGTCAATCACCTAGTTATTATCTACATTTTATGTGATTTTTTTTAATTTATAATAAATATAAAGTTCTCGTATCTATAAACACAGTCCTAGAGCCACATTGACTACATTTGCCATGGCCAACATGATGTCTACCACATTGCGAATGCCACCGGTGGCTTCCCAAAATAAAATTCCTCTGACCAGGTGAACGTCTATACACTGTGTGGTTGTATATCCTTACAATTCAAAGAAGATGAGCACAAATCCAAATGTGTTTTATTCATGTGATCTAACCTACTTGAAAATTACTACACTTTAGTTTGCGCCTTTCTTTCTTTCTTTCACTATATATCACCATTTATTCAGTTGAAACACATCTGTGATCAGGCCATGGTCCTCCTAGAAGCCTTTGGATTATGTTTCAAAACACAACTCAAACGCTGCGTGTAAACACGGCCTGCAGTTGTATTTATACAGTGTTGTGCACTGCTTTTTCATACAGGACTATAATGATTGCGTCACACGCTCTATATTAACGGTGCACCAATGCACACTTCCCGAGCAGTGTAGGGTGCACCACATTAATGAAGACTGTGCGCCAGTATTCGATAATCTGGCGCACCCTGCACATTAGTGAAGAAAACTGCACATAGTACAGACTACACAAATCTTCCACAATGATGAATTCATACAGAAATGTATAATTTCAGATTATTGCTGATAAAGTAGGTCCTACAAATTATTGATTCATGGGATGTACGTTTTTCACACAAGGCTTTTAGATTTTGGTTTCATTTTTAGTAAATGCATAAATATATGGTAGAATCTGTTTTGTTCATCTGAGCTTCTATTTATCTGCTTGTAAGACCTTCCAAGGATCAGATGTCGTTTGTATTATGTCCTGCACATAACAAAAAAGAAAGTGTGGACTCTCTCATGACTATATTATTCAACTCTTGGGTTTGCAACATGTGCAATTATAGAATGGAGTGGAAATGGCAATGATGAGTTCTTTACAAAGAACAAAAGGTATATACAGGGTAATAGCAGAAACAAGGTGTGCCTGTCCTGGAGACTATGATGTAATCAGTACATAAATAACAGTTTACTGTTTATATATAGGGTGTGAAAAATTCTGTCAAGTCGCAGAGCTAAAAGTGCTGCATGGTCCGATTCGGCACCGCAATGCCCCTTTAAGTGCACAATTTTGCCAAAACTTTTGAGAACGCGTTGGTGGAAATTTCTTGTCCCAATGAACTCTCCGTACCATAGGCGATGTTACTGGTACTTAAGATACACAGCTGCAGCAAAGTCGCCGGCCTGGGGTTCTGTGCTTTACTGTTATAACTAGTTATAACTTTGTTACAAGAAGTTACTCCAGGGAATTGTAGCAGTAACTAGCTGGCAGTAACAAGCTGGAGCATCCTTAGATGAATCAGCGATGGATAACAAACATCCAAAGGGATTTATTTCGGCAAAGGACTACCACATTTGCTGTAGCTCAGGAGACCGAATATGGAGGTACCCACACCCGGACCAACAATACCCACAGGTTGGTGTTTGCTACCTCGTACCCAGTTATCACTGTGATCCTTAAGTAGCTCTAATATCATTTTTAGCCAGCGTAGTTACTTTTTATAATTAAATATCAATTTGAAAAACCTTGTTGTCAGCAGGGGGGCACACTGATTTATACCAGCAAAGGCATTACATTAAGGTATCTACCATCCGCACATTGGGGCAGATTTACTTACCCGGACCTGTCGCGATCCCGCGGTGCTTTGTCCAACAAGGATTCGGGTCGGCCTCGATTCTCTAAACTCGTGCGCCCGAGTTCCTGCATCCGTCGCTTCTGTGCCGAGGTCCGCCGGAGTTCACCTTCTTCCCGGTGCTTGTAAGTGCGTGTCTTGAGACACATTTCTAAATGTTAAATCCTGCGCGTTGTCGGAATCCGTCGGGTTGTCTGACTGCCCCCTCCCCCCGCCGATTTCTGTCACGTGCAAGCCGGCGCCAATGTGCCAAAATCCAGGGACAATTCGGTGCAAAACGGAAATCTGGGACCCAAACATATCGTAAAATAGAGGGTCTGCTGACCCCTGCCCAGGTTGAATAGAAAGTTTGCAGCACAAGAACTACTACTCTCCCTTCAAGTTCTTGTGTGCTGCAAATATACTGTGTGGCTGCCTCTTCATATCTAAGGTTCCTATCACGCAACGTCTGCTCACACGGCAGCACACTGGAGAGGAGGCTCCATAGGAAGAAGTGTGACGTGCCCATACTTAAAGGGGTTATTCGGCCGTTCTATCCAAAAATCAAAAAGCATTGCATCCCTTTTTTATGTTTCCTTATTTAATACACCCACGTTTTTCAATTTCCCGGTTATTAGAATTAATTTTTAATACATATTTTACCTTTTATGGCTGGTGGCATGAAATGATGTCTAAAGATGGCCGCTGCGCTCCACATGATATTAGTTCCCAGGAAACCACACTCCCAAGGAGCACTTTTGTGCACGCCCACATCACACGCTCTTCTTCAATTGGCTGTGTAGCAGGCAGGGACAGCGTGCACGCACACACGCTGGCGAGTGCGTGCAGCATGCACAGCAGAGAGAGCCTTTTACGCCTGCACGGCGGAAGACGCTGGTCGTTACCTTAGAGATCAGTAAGTGTAAACAGCTTTGGTTTGGCAAACTAACAATTACATTATCTTACAAATATTGAATTATTCGTAATAACTGTAAATTGGTGATTGCCAAATCTTTCTTTATTGCACCTTGTGGCTAGCAATGTCCGTGGCCTTAAAGGGGTTTAAGGGGGAAGATAGAGCCTGCAAGGTGGGCAAAACATCCATCAAATGGAAAGATGTATTGTGCATTCAACGCCATGGGAGCGTATGCAACCCATACCGCAACGGTATGGTACTGATTGCATAAAAAGAAAAAAAAGAATGCTTATATAATGCTCAATTTCGACAAACTTTTGAGGTAGAAAATATTTTATGATGGTCAGGTTAAGGGGACTGTAAAAGTACATGGGTTGTACACACAGTGAAGTCACAGTACAGGGATATAAACATTGTGATGTCAGTAGTACAGATATAATACACACCGTGATACAAAACTACACTGAGAAAACAAAGCAATTAAGTCACTGTATAGAGATAATAAAAAAACATTGATATAAGAGAGGAATAGTAAACACAGTGATGTTTCAATACAGTGATGTCACAGTGTATTGTTTATAAAAGGTGATGCCAAATTAGCATTGTTGTCAGAATACCAGGATAATACACACAGTGAAGTCATATTGGCGAAATATTGCACACAGTGATGTTACAGTTAAAAGAAAAAAAACAGTTAAAGGACATCTACCATCAAAGGACATCTACCATTCAGTCAAAAATATGGTAATGTTCTGGAGGTGCTGCAGTCTTCCAGAGAGTCTCTTGGCTCCGCTGCCATCCTCATCACCAAGGGCATGCATTCATTATTTGAGGCAATAGGAGGCAATAGGTGCTCCGGTGACATAGGCAGGAGTGCCTCTTGCTCATTAGCATATTTTTTAATAAAGTCTTTTTTAACACACACATCCTGCTGTTCCAGAAGGTGAGAAAAAGGTTCCAACAACTAAAATACAGAATGGCCAAGTAAGTTTGGGCAGTCTACCATCAGAAATTCTGATGGTAGATGTTCTTTACAGGAAATCTACCATCGGGTAGGTCGCGAGTCGCGATCCCCGATACGGACTGTCCGACGATGATGCACTGTGCCGCGATCCAAGTAGATCATGCGCCCGATATCCTGCATGTGTCACTCCCAACTCAGGTCCTCCGGAGTTCACCTTCTTCCCGGTTTATGTAAGTGCATATCTTGCGACGCAATTTAAAAGTTAAATCCCACGCTTAGTCCGAATCATTCGGATCGTCTGACAGCCCCCCCCCCCCCCCCCCGATTTGTGGCACATGAAAGCTGGCACCAATGTGCCAAAATCTGATCGCATGCGACACAAACCCCTTTTAAATGCGGTGCAAATACCAGACGAAAGTGTGGTCCGCGGACCCTTAGTAAATGAGCCTCATGGTCTGTGTTTTTGGTGCAAGAATTGTGCAGTAATTTATACTGGGATGTTAGATTGTGGCACAAGGGTTAATGATTCAGGACCGAAAAAGTTCTGAACTGAAATAGAACTTGGCAGACCAACTTTTGTCTGTTTGTGCACCAAAAAAGGTGTCAGGAACCTAGAAGCACAAGAAAAGCAGATAAAATCAGTGGACATGTGAGATGTGTATATGACATGTGCATATGGAATCAGTGGACATGTGAAATGTGTATATGACATATGCATATAGAATCAGTGGACATGTGAGATGTGTATATGACATGTGCATATGGAATCAGTGGACATGTGAAATGTGTATATGACATATGCATATAGAACTCAGTGGACATGTGAGTGTGTATATGACATGTGCATATGGAATCAGTGGACATGTGAAATGTGGTATATTGACATATATAGTCAGTAGACACACAAACATAAATGAATTCGTGGGTTACAGATGGGATGTGGTATATAGGATCAGAAGGTTATGTGCTTGTTCTATATGGAATCTGTGTATAAATGAACGCGGTTGCATGCAATGTGTGATGGATAGCATCAGTGTGTACCTGGGAATGTGTATATGATCAGTATGTACATGGCCTGTGCATAGTAATAAAGGATCAGTAAGTATGATGATGTGTCCAGTTAAATAGGTCTCTTCTATAAGGAATCAGTAAGTATACTGAATGTGTATTTAATCGGTGGGTACATGGGCTGTGTGTATATACGATCCGCACGTATATTGGATGCTGCACATAATACCAGTTGTGATGTGGCATGAGGGAACCTACGACAACATACATATTGGCCCATGTGTCATGTGACCTATCTGTCAGGATGGTCTCCGGGCCGCCCGGTAGATGTAGATACGGCACCCCCTCCCCACGGTTTCCCCCCTGTCTCCCCCCGTTAGTACCGCGAGAGTTCGGGTTCCGGGGCGGAGTGTGGCTCAGCGCATGACCGACATCGGGCGGCGGGCCCCCGGCAGGTAAGATTGTAGCACACACCGGAGACCACTCTCATCCCTTTGGCGAACCGCCGATAATGAGGATTCCCCCTCATCACCGGCCCCAAATATAACTGAGCGTCTGCCTGCACCCACACCTTATACGTGCACATGCCCCATCTGCTTCACTACGTCTTGCCTGTCCTGATGTGTCACCTGTCTGTAAGGTGCACAATACTTCCCCTGCAAAATGTACACGGAGCTCAGGTGCCCAGTACACCTGTTATTCTCACACCCGGTGTCTGCATGCATCTCTATCTCACATCTTGTACATGCATCTATGTACACTGGCACTTCTTACGTCACTATCTGCCTCCCTTGTCCTGGTACCTGTACCTGTCACATGTCCGTGGGTCTGTGTACGGTCCTCCCCCCCCAAAAATTACACACATGTCCTGTGCCAAGTACCTCATACTAACTGTCTGCCTGGTACCTCATACCTACCGTTTCTGCCAGTGTACCAGCCCGATGACCATCAACTCCCTTCTTGCCTTACCTCATACTACACCTGCCGGTCCTATACTACACTGGTCTGCCGGTACCTCATACTACACTGTCGCCTGGTACCCTATACTACACTGTGTCACTGTACTCATACTACACTGTCTGCCTGTACCATGGCACCCTCAACTACACTGTCTGCCTGCATCTGGTCCACTCATACTACACACGTTCTGACTGCATCGTGGTACCTCATACTACACTGTCTGCCACTGTACCTGCCGTACCTCCTACTTACTGACTGTCTGTGCAGTGCCTCATACTACTCTGTCTGCCTGCATCTGGTACCTCACTACTACACTGTCTGCCTGGTATGCTCAAAACTACACTGTATGCCGTACTTACCCACTACCTCGTACTACCTGTCTGTTCTGTCTGTATATGGTAGCCTCATACTAAGCTGGCCTGTGCCAGGTACCTCATACTACACTGTCTGCCTGCGTCTGTACCCTCATCCAACTGTCTGCTGTACCACTGGTACCCTCATACTACACTGCCTGTGCCAGGTGCCTCATACTACTCTGTCTGCCTGCATCTGGTACCACATACTACACTGTCTGCCTGTATCTGGTACCTCATACTACACTGTCTGCCTGGTATCTCAAACTACACTGTATGCCTGTACCTGGTACCTCATACTAAACTGCCTGTGCCAGGTACCTCATACTACACTGTCTGCCTGGTACCTCATACTACACTGTCTGCCTGCATCTGGTACCTCGTACTACACTGTCTGCCTGCATCTGGTACCTCGTACTACACTGTCTGACTGCATCTGTACCGTATACGACACTGTCTGCTGGTATCCTTTTGCTGTATCTCTCTACCCCCGTACCCCTCGTCGTTACATGTCTGTCTGTATCTGGTACCTCATACGAAACTACTGCCTGTGCCAGTACATAACTACACTGTCTCCTGGTACCCTCATACTACACGGTCTGCCTGCATCTGGTACCGAGTACTACTGACACTGTCTGACTGCATCTGGTACCTCATACTAACATGTCTGCCTGTACCTGGTACCTCATACTGCACGTCTGCCTGCATCTGGTACCTCGTACTTACTACACTGTCTGACTGCATCTGGTACCTCATACTACACTGTCTGCCTGTACCTGGTACCTCTATCTACACTGTCTGCCTGGTTATCTCAAACTACACTGTAGCTCTGTACCTGCTACCTCGTACTACACTGTCTGTCTGTCTGTATCTGGTACCTCATACTAAGCTGCCTGTGCCAGGTACCTCATACTACACTGTCTGCCTGCGTCTGGTACCTCATTCCACACTGTCTGCCTGTACCTGGTACCTCATACTACACTGCCTGTGCCAGGTGCCTCATACTACTCTGTCTGCCTGCATCTGTACCCATACTAACACTGTCTGCCTGTATCTGTACCTCATACTACCTGTCTGCCTGGTATCTCAAAACTACACTGTATGCTTTACCTGGTACCTCATACTAAAACTGGCCTGTGCAAGGTACCTCATATACATGTTCTGCTGGTACCTCATACTACACTGTCTGACTGCATCTGGTACCTCGTACTACACTGTCTGCCTGCATCTGGTACCTCGTACTACACTGTCTGACTGCATCTGGTACCTCATACTACACTGTCTGCCTGTACCTGGTACCGTCAATGCACTGTCGCCTGTACTGGTACCTTCCACTACACTGCCTGTGCCAGGTTCTTCATACTACACGTCTGCGGTCCTGGTACCTCAATACACTTCTCCTGCATCTGGAACCTCATACCACATTGTCTGGCCTGTACCTTGGTACCTTATACTGCACACTGTCTGCCATATAGTACCCGGTACCTCATAGTATACTAGCACTGTCTGCATGTACCTGTACCTCATATCTGCACGTGCTGCCTTACCTGGTACCTCATACTGCACTGTCTGCCTGTACCTGGTACCTCGTACTACACTGTCTGCCTGTACCTGGTACCTCGTACTACACTGTCTGCCTGCATCTGGTACCTCGTACTGCACTGTCTGCTGTACGGTACCACTCGTACTTACAATGTCTGCCTTCCTGTATACCACTCTACTGCACTGTCTGCCTGTACCTAGTACCTCATACTACTCTGTCTGTGCCAGGTACCTCATACTACTCTGTCTGTGCCAGGTACACGTCATACTCTACTCTGTACCGCCTGCATCTGTACTATCATACTACGCTGTCTGCCTGCACCTGGTACCTCATGCTACGCTGTCTGCCTGTGCCATGTACCTCATACTGCACTGTCTGCCTGTACCTGGTACCTCATACTGCACTGTCTGCCTGTATCTGACCCATCCCGTCCAACTGTCCTGTCTTCTTCCTGACCTCATACTGCACTGTTCTTCTCGTCCATATCCCTTTGTCTGGTATCCTTCCGGTCATCTGCCCTCTGCCTGGCATCTGGTACCTCTGACTGGCACTGTCTGCCTGCCCTGGTACCTCATACAGCCCTGTCTGCTGTACCTGGTACCTCATACTACACTGTCTGCCTGTTGCCTGGTACCACCTCATACTGCTCGCCCTGTACTGCGTACCTGGTACTTCATACTACACTGTCTGCCTGTTCCTGGTACCTCATACTGCCCTGGTCTGCCTGACCTGTACCTCATATGCTCTGTGTCCGTACCTGTACCTCATACTAATTGTCTGCCTGTGCTGGTACTCTCAACTGCCCTGTCTGCTGTACCTGGTACCTCATACTACACTGTCTGCTTGTACCTGGTACCCCCATACTGCCCTGTCTGCTGTATTGGGTACCTTCATACTACACTGCCTGCCTGTGCTGGTACCTCATACTGCCCTGTCCTGTACCTGGTACTGGTCATACTACACTGTCTGCCTGTACCTGGTACATCATACTTGCACTGTCTGCTTGTACCTGTTACCATTCCATACTGCCCTGTCTGCTGTACCTGTGACTTCATACTACACGTCTGCTATACACTGTCCCGTGCCTGGTACCTCATATATGCCTGTCTGCTGTAACTGGTATTTCATACTACACTGTGCTCTGTGCCTGGTACCTCATACGCCTGTCTGCCTGTAACCTGGTACCGCTATACTGCCCGCGCTGTCGGTACTCTACTATGCTGCTGCCGTCCTATCGTGCTGCTGTACCTGTCTCATACTACCTGTCCTGCCTTACCTGGTACCTATACGTGCCCTGTCCTGTTGTACCTGTACCTCATACTGCACTGCCTGTCTGCCTGTACTGGTACTTCATACTACATACCTGTCGTGCCTGTGCCTGGTACCATCACTACTGCCTGCTGTTGTGCTGTACCTGTCGCTATTTTCATACTACAACTGTCTGCCTGTCCTGGTACCGTCATACTGCATGTCTGCTTTACCTGGTACCACCTCATACTGCCCTGTGTCTGCGTGTGACTGGTACTTCATATCTACACGTCTGCCTGTGCCTGGTACCTTCATACTGCCCTGTCTGCTGTGGGGGTACCTGGTACTTCATACTACACGTCTGCCTGTGCCTGGTACCTCATACTGCCTGCTGCTTGGGCTTGGAACCTGCCTGCCAGGCCCTCCTATAGGTGCAATAATGATAAATCAGGCGCAAACATCTGTAAAGACGCGTCTAATTTAATGACAAAAAGGTCGCCAAAAACACGGAAAATTGATACAGCAATACGTTAAAAACAGCCATTGCACAGCAAAAAGGGTGCAAAAAATACCAACAGCAAGGGGAAAACAAATGAGAATACCCCCACTGGTGTCTGGTTGAAGTGCACTAGACATGCTGTATGTACTGGAGTCCATCGGTCCCGTGGTCACCCTTTTTTTTCTTTTTTTAAAAATACATAAGCCAAACATGTCCCTTCTCGCTGTCCCCCATCCGCTGGCCGTCCCAGGCACGCGTCCATAGTGAAGAGATGCTAAATACGGGCCTGCCTGCCCCTTGTACTTTACTGATGTTCTGTTGCCTCGTTCTTTCTCCCTGTTCTTACTACCTATACTTACTGTGTACCTGCGTATGCCACCTTCGCCCCACTCTCTGCCTGCATACTGCAGGTAACTCTTTTATCACAGTTGCCTGCACCTGTTCCTCATTGTATCAGGCCTATTTTAACAATGTAAATCCTGGATCAGTGAAGCTCACACTGTTATTTCCCTTTGTGGAAGTTTTGTTATCTTTTATAGTGATGCCCCGCCTTTCTTATCTGACGCCGCCTTCTGCTTCTCATTTTGACAGTCATGCGGACTCTCTTGTCACTGGATCCAGGAGGCAGTTTCCCAGGATCAGTAATCAGGACTTCCACTCAGCTGCAGTTTCTTGCATCGACTCAGGTAAATGGCTAATTGGTTGAGCTTGTCATTTAAGTAGTGTCTCGCTCTGCTGACATTAAAGATACCCTCGCTCTTAGAAGGTTCACTATGTTAGTAATGCGAGGGCAGTTTATTAATACAAGTAATGTGACTGCCGCACTATCCTGGCGGTTTCTCCTCTGCAATTATACTTCTTAACATGACCATTGGTGTATATTGCTACTGGACTCTGGCTATTTGTTGCACAGTCAAATTGTGCTTTAACCTGCACCACTGATAGCAACAGAACTCCACTGTTTAGCTTTACTGTGCCATGGTATGTAGCATTGGGTGCAAAGATTTTTCATTCTATCTAGCATACTCTGTCTCGGCTATGAGATTTGTCACAATAGGACCTCCAATTATCATGGATCCTAGAGAGCCCAACACTTGCAGTCGTGGATCACTGCTATACCCAAAAGATAAAGATACACTGCTCAAGAAATCATCAATGGAATCAAATTTATAACCAATTGAGGCCTGGATTTGAGTCACCCACAAATTAAAGTGGAAAAACACACTACAGCATGGTAATATTCCATTAAACAAGACCAATGACAATATGTGGTGTGGCCTCCTCCTTGCACAAAGGCGGAGGTAAGCGTCCTGCTGGCTGGGTTGTTGCCTACTACAGCCCCCTCCTCGTCCCCTGGTTGTACTGGCTGTCTCTGGTACCAACTCCAGCCTCTGACCCTACACCTGACAGACACAGCAAACTATCTTGCTACAAGCTAGCATTGATGGCATCTGGATGAGCTTGCACTACCTGAGCCACTTGTGTGGGTTTGTAGGTCTGTGTAACCACCAAAATTCACCAAACACTCAGCCCGAAGTCATAGGTAGAGAAATGGTCTGTGGTCCACACATTTGCAGTTATCTACATGTGAAATGGATTGTCAATCAGTTTTGCTTTCCTAAGTGGACAGTTTGCAGTTATATTGTGTGTTAAGGGTGAATGCCACACGTTGGCGTTTTGAGTGCGCTTTTGTGCCCGGTTTGTTAAGCAGTCTGTCAAAAAGCTGGTGTGTTTTTGACTCAGTTTGAATAAGATAATTGTCAAACCTTCAAAACGCATGCTTAATACAGGCCACAAACGGTTCAAGCGCCACATTGGTATACCCGTTAGTGTTTCCCTTTTTTTTTTGAGCCGGTATTACAGTAAATTTGGAATACGTTTACACTTGAGTCTCTGTTACTATGTTATGCCTCTTGTAATTACATAGTGGCCCACTCCACTCAATAATTAGACCAAAACGTCGCAACTAGTACACCCGATGCAAAAAATTGCACTGTTCAGATAAGTCTGTTGTTTTGATTTTTTGTTGTGATAGGTGTGGTCCAACATTTGTTTCTATAAATATTCACAATCTACTCTATGTAGACTAATTGCTGAGAGGCACACACCGTTCCCTCTGGTACATCTTCAAAGAGCCATGACGTGAGATGCCCGGGCACGATCGTCTATTGTTTTCGATGCCTCATGCTTTGAAAATTGCACCCGGAGACCTCCTCTGCGAAGCTACCCAGATGTAATGCGCATTGGGTTTTTAGAGCTAGAGACTATACTACTGCATTTTTAATGTTGCCCCGATCCAGGAACCAACGGTCAAAAGCAAAACCTAGGAAAGCCTGAACTCAGGTCAACATGGACAAGGGTGGCCGCTGCTTCCAAGAACAATAGAACTTCACTCTATAACAATTCTCAGGCATCTCTTTAATATATATGATAAGCCGGGAATCCATACATTCAACCAAATCCATAGCAAATAACAGCTTTTTAGTTTAATATCCAACGCGTGTAAGAGGTTTTTTCTATCTAAGTCTTCGGTGAAATAAATGCACAGCAGGATGTACACAATAGATTTCAATTTGCGATATAATTCCAAACAAACTATATTATTGATTAGTCAAAAAAGAAAGAGTAGCAGTATCAATACTTTTGCTTTCCTAGTAGTAAATCAAACAACTTGTTATAGGTACGGTATCAATGCTAAATACAACAACAATACTACTGCCATTATCACCAAGCAAACCTCACTTGTGGAACTCTACCTGTGGGCTAAGTTTTACTGGCACATCCGTCACTCACCACAAGTGCTACATATTTCCATGGCTACAGGCTACAATTTCGGTTTCGCATAACACTTGTCACTCAGGTACCAAGTTAGAGACCAGATCAGAAAAATCGGATAGGTCCAACAGCCTTCAAAAGGAGGTTCTTGATCGAGGGTTGAGAATCCGATAACAAGAGCCTGTTGTTTTTTGCGCCTACAATTAGCTGGGTGGCCCATAGCCCCGTGATGATACCTCTGCCACTAACAAGGTAGTCGAATCTTGCCCTAGTGGTATCTGTAGACCTAATCGCGGGTAGCTATGTAATATTCCCTACGTCATTTGATTGTGTCATTGGCACGCAACGTCATGGGACTTTGATGGTCTACTACCTCTTGAATTTGTGAAGCCCACTGAGTTATATTATCATAAGAGAGAAGCAGGCTACACGGTGTTCAACATAACGGAGGACAGCACCGGATCAACATCACATAGGAGCGGAGGGATATTTGTCACTGGTTTTATTTTTTAATGGTGAATTTTCATTTAAAGGGAAACTTCCTAATAAGAAGCTTCAAGATGCTTTTGAGCTATGCACTCACGGTCCACTTTAGTTAGGTACAACCTGTCCCAATTGCTGTTTAACACTTAATTCTAATCAGCCACTCACATGGCACCAACCATGCATCTTAGGCCATCGACATGGTCAGACAATCTCTCTGCTGTTCAAGCCAGATCAGTATGGGGAAGAAGGTGATTTTGAAGTGACTGTGAACGTGGCATGGTGTTGGTGCCGAAGGATGGTACTGAGGTATTCAGAAACGACTGACTCCTGGGATTTTCACGCACTCGAGAGGTCGAAAAAGAAATCCGTAGCGGATTGGTGGAAATGCCTTGTTGATGCCATAGGTCAGAGGAGAATGGGCAGACTGGTTCAAGCTGATAGAAAGGCAACAGTGACCTCAAATCCAATCCACCCGTTACACCAAGGTAGGCAGATAAGAGCATCTTCTGAAGCACAGTGGTCGACACGTTGAGGCAGATGGGCTACAGCACAGAAGGACCACACCGGGTGCCATCCTTCAGCAAGAACAGGAAACTGAGGCCTCAATTGTGCACAATCATACGAAAATTGACAGTAAGAAGATTGGAAAAACGTTGCCTGCCTGTCTGATTTGCAGTCTCGATTTTCTGGCTGCTGAAATTCGGATGGTCAGGGTCAGAATTTGGCTCAAAAACATGAAAGCATGGATCCATCCTGCCTTGCTATCAACGGTTCAGCTGGTGGTGTGGTGTCATGGTGTGTGGGAATATTTTCTGCTTGCACCTTTGGGCCCCCTGGTTACCAATGATAAGTGTTGCAAGCCCACATCCACCTGAGTTAGTGCTGACCATTCCATCTTCTATGACCAACAATGGTACCCACATTTGATGGCTACTTCCAGCAGGATAATGCGCCTGTCATAAAGCTGGAAATCATCCTCAGACTGGTTTCTTGAGCATGCATGAGTTCCTGTACTCACTGGCCTCACAGTCACCAGATCTCAATCCAAATAGACCATCTTGGGATGTGGGAACGGAGATCGACATCATGGAATGTGCAGCCGAAACAAATCTGCGGCAACTGTGTGATGCCATCATGTCACTGGACAAATCTCGAGGAATGCGTTCCGCACACCTTGTTGAATCTTGCCACGAAGATTGAGGGCATTTTCTGAGGCAAAGGGGGTCCAACCCTTCACTAGCATGGCTGTACCTAATAAAGTGGCCAGTAAGTGTATAAAGCCAGCACACATTGATATGTGTAGTTTCCCTTTAAGGCTCTTTGGCGAGATTGAACACTCTTGTCATGAGCACATTTGTAGCATTGCAGGTGTGATAGGGAGTGTGATCGTCTCCAGCAGTGTAAGTGCTAATTCCTTGGGAGGAGGAGGGGCCGGTTTCTAAGCAGGAGTATAATCAGTCACAGGCGAATTGATGAGGGAGGTGTGAAGCCGTGATAAAGTACAATAAAGGCTAGCTGCTGGGTGTTCGAGCAGGCATGTGTGGCAATGAAACCTTAGCGAGGACTTTTAGCGAATAGACATGTTCACTATCTGTCTTATGAGTGAATCTATTTGTTTTTGCATAGCTTATAGAGATGGCTTTGAATTACACCAAAAGGGCTGGTTGTAAAGGTACCAGTCTGATAGTAATTCTTATATTATGTGTCTTGTGTTTCTCGGAAGTATTACAACAGAGAAAACAGTTCAGAAGAGAATTGCCACGGACCAGAAGCCGAGGCTGTGGAAATCCAGTAAGATCATTAAGGGCACTATAAAAGCACGTATTACCATGACGTTTGGCTGGTGTTGAATCTGTTTTTCTCATTAATGGAGTTTAGAGAAGCGTGTAAAATGTTAATAAAGGACTCAACAAACCAAACGCATGGTAAAACATGCCAAAACGCATGCGTTTTCGTGCGTTTAAAAACGGACAAAAATATGCACAGCACTCAAGCCTTCAAACTGCGACTAACTTGAGTTACAAAGCGGGGAAATGGTTACCAAGGATTAGCATTGCATTCACATATTGATACTGCTGCGCCTGGACTAGGTTTATTGACCAGAGGAGGCAGAGAAAAAACCCTACAAGGTATGCCTGTTGGCCCAATTTGGAAAAATTAATTCCTGAACCCCCAATATGGCATTCAGAATAACTCCCTAGATCAACCTCAACATTAACAAATGTTTGTTTCATAACTGTGATATTTTTGTTTCACCCTTTTTGGTTTTCTCCTGATTCTTTTAGTTGGCAGGATGTTATTGGGTTGCAGCATGCTACCATCCCAGGAAAATAGGATTGTAAACCAAACACATTACATATGCTGGTGGGCCCTGCGCAGATCTCTTTTCTTGTATCGCTCTTTAAGGCCCTCTGTTATAAAGGTTTTACAAATGATTAGAAATGAGCTGGGGATGGGGGGGAGCGCGCTCCAATGGAGCCCAGAGGCACTCAGGTTCATTTAAAATTGTAAATTTTTTTTGTAAAAACAAAGTCCTAAGCAGCTCAAGAAGACAGACCTGCCGATGGGGCACACCCAGCATATGTAGTGTGTTTGGATTACAATCCTCATTCTGGTGGTAGACTATCATTTAACGAGGACCAAATTTTTATGTTTTCCTATTTTTAACCTTTTATTATGCCCTCCCTGATCAGTAGTGGGAAAGAAAGTTTTAGGACCCTGGCACGGTGTGAGATGTCCAACGCTCAGCTGGCTGGGTTGGAGTTTCCAACGTTGTATGTGACTGAAACCAACTTATCAGGCGATGCCAAGGGGTAAGAACAAGAGCGTCTGTGGTGGGGTGAGGACAGAACTCCATGATATCAATTATTTGGACCAAAATTGGGAAGAACCCATACTATATATTAGGGTATGTTGTTTATCAGGATTATTTGGAAGCAAATAACTCACTTCATGTCAGCCTTTGACTGTTAAAGTAATCTGCCATCAAAATCATGATAAAACCAGCGCTGGTTTAGCATGCTAATTTTGAGTGTATTTCTGATTGTAGACTGCCGAAACCACTTGCCATTGCGTTTAGACATCGTGAGATATGGGTAGAGCAGTGGAGTCAGCAGACTGGTAACCAGGCCTCAACTTCAGAGCAGTGGGCTCATTAGCATATTTTATAAAGTATTATTCAAGATGATGCTGATTTGTTTCCGAAGTAAGAAAATCTGTTCCACATTACTGAAACCACTAACAGACAAGTAAGTTTAGTAGTTACCATCAGAAATTCCGTGATGAGACATTCCTTTACAAGGGGTTTTTCCGTGTTACAGTCTTATCCCTTTGAGGACGAATATGTAATCAGAGCAATTCGACTAATGGAACTGACACCAGTCCTACTATAAAGTTGGATGCCCCGTAATTTAATGGCGAAAGCATTGTTAGGCACTCTATGCCAATGTTTCTTTATATGGGAACCAAGGAGCGCTGAGAGCGTATTTTAGGCACTTCATGTATGGAACCTGGCATGCATGATATGCCTTCCATCTCATACTGGGCCCTAGCGACCCATTTTCATAATTCATGGGGTTCTGGAAAAATGACCTTATATGTATCCTTGTATCGAGAATGGATTGTAGTGGGCCAACCCTTAATAATTAGAGACGGTATCAACAGAGATTATAACTATAGGGGGTTACTACAAACAGTATATCAAGTTACAAGTTGTATGAAATTCATATTGTAAGTTCCCTAGGCTTCGCAATGTCTGAGAGAGGAACTAACTTGAACTCTGAGGCACGTAAAAAGTACTCAAATAGAAATGTTTTTTCAGCGTCTCGGCCTAGAAGGTTACTTTTATTTTTGTCGTGTTCCCATAAACTTTAAATGGATTGAGATGCGCTCAGGAGAATTGCCGTCTCTGTCACAGCTGATGTTAATGTTATGGACAATGGCCATTCTATAATATACTATCTTCATTTCATGGTCCACATAAACCCCATACCCCACCAACCGTTCTTACTGGATATACATTTGCTGTGCTTCTGTGTTTATATTTACAAAACAAGTTCCCCTCTGTAGTAACTTGCTTTTTTTACCACCTCCCTTCCTGTCATTCACTATCTAGGCTCTCCCCCTTGTCCCGGATTAGTTTGCTCTCCTGCACACACTGTGGAAGCCGTCTTTGCCTCCAGGCCGTCAGCTGCAAAAACACTTGATTTGGAACCATTAGAGAAGAGGAGGGGGACAGCAGATAGAAAACAGGACCAACCCACATGTAGTCTCAAATGGGGCAAAGAGAAGTGGAATGGGTACTCAAAAATTGCAATTGCAAAACCCAAAATATGGCACTATAACTTTTTAGGCAGTTTAAATCAGTCTATACTATTATAACTGGGATGGAACGAATAAAAGTCCTGTGTGATATTTGTGGCTAGCATGGGCCTCCAAGCCTCACAGCTCTCACAATTTCTATATTCTTTTTGAAAACTGCTTCAACCTATTTAACAGCAATAAATATTGGTTCTGCAACCATTCATTTACCTACATTTTTTCAGTGATAAAGTCAGGAATTTGTGACTCTAGGGCCCACTTTTACACTTGCACCGTGTGAAGAGGACACATATATGTGGTTCCATGACAGCTATGACGCCGGGCCAGTGGTATCTGACCACACTGGTGTGTCAATGTACCATGCACGGGAAAAGATAGAACATGCTCTATCTTTTCCTGTACATTGGCACGTACATGGCTGCCGATTCATCACTGGCCACACGTAGTCCTGGGCGAAAACAGTGGCGTGTGAAAGTAGCCTTATGCCCATGTTGAAGCTACTAGGCCAATCCCAGTCTCAATGTCACTGCCCACCTCAGTAGTGAAGTAAACGTCCTAAGCTACAAAAGATTCATCTTCTTTTAAAGCTTGCATGTAAACTTGTTCTTTATACAGTGCCCTCAGAGTGATGAAAAAAAGGATTCCACAACCAACACAATTTCCAAGTCGGTACCGTGAAGACCCAGGGGAAAATGAGACATCACTATTCCAAGGACAATGGGAAACAAGTGATATATGTCTGTCTGATGAGGACCCAGAAGAGAATTAGGACACGTAAGGGGATTGGTGGTCCCTTTCCTAATGGGGTCTAGTTGTCTCTCTTACAGTCGAAATAATTTCAATATATTTTATTATTTCTGCGTTTTCTTGGAGTAGAAGGAAACAGAAGATCCAAAAAAGTTACAAGGAGAGCAACCTTCTATTACCACCACTTTTGGATTAACAGCGTAATCTTACGCGTTGTGATATGGGCATGGTGTTAACAATATTCTTCCCTTTTTTTTTCTAGAAAGATAATCCCATATTGCAGTGTTATGTCCTTACTGGCTTGGGGGGAGTTGAGAATTTTAGTCAAACAACTCTCCAATGCATGGTAAGGTAGTGTTGTGAATAGCGCCCATTCCATGTTTAGGAGCTTCCAGGAGACTGATACACCGTCGCTAAGAGGTCTCTAACAGGGGGAACTTCGTATTGCAGACTGGAACTGCCAGGAGGAAAAGAGGTTAACATATCCATTGTCTGTAACCCATGATATGTTCTCATTGTAAAGCAAGCTGGAAAGCTGATGAAGGTGCTGCCACCTCACTAGGGAGTATAAAAACCATTATGGGGTGGATCACTGGTCTAGTCCGTCGACTCAGTAGTGTCAATCACTGGCAGAACAGTTTGCCTGTTGTTGGGCCACAAGCCATTGATCACTACCATGAAGCAGAAGTTGTCTCAGCCAGCTGTCTGACCTGGCAAGGGTGGCACCTCAGGAGGTTACAGCCCAGAGCAGAGGTCACTGTGCCGGACTCGCTCCATCCTTACCGCCCAACCTGAAGTTACAAGCATCTGTGAGCAACCCTATTGTGGACCCTTCTACCTATCAGCTTTCCAGCTTCGCTAAACCTGCTGTTGATGTTAGGGGCGTTGCCTGCTATGGTTATTTTGAGTGAGTTTGATTTGCACAATGTGCCTACTGTGCTCCTGGATCAGGCTGCTAGACCACACATGGCTCCCCACCCTTCATCACCCAGGGATTACCTCAGGGTGTTAACCCCGGGAGAAAACCTCTTTCATCAGCCTCTCACTCTCCACTATTCTTGCACACACCACCTGGTGGAGACCGCTAGACTGAAAATAAAACCGATATAATTCGCAATGACGCTCTCAGTCAGAACCAGTTTTCTTTTTACGGGTAGATTAACCCAAATAAAGGGACAATGATAATATTCCTTACTTTGGTGCAACTTGTGAACCACTTAGTGTAACCTCCTGGATGGTCTTTCCAGGTTTGGTGTTCATGGTTTTTGTGAACCGATAGTAACATAAGTACTATCCATTTTCTGTATAATATAAGCATCTGTAAAGTGTTTGATCAGATAAGATGTTTTGAGCAACTCTGATTTCAATTCTATTATAAACATATATATAGGTTTGGGAAAACGGAGAGGACAAGTCCAGAGGAAGGACAGGGGGCGGGATTGTACAGGGACAGTGAGGAGCAAAATAAGAAAACTTGTAAGGCCAGAATCTGAAATCAAATGAGTCCCATTTCGGTTAAGCAGCACCACTCATCAGCTCTCATATGCAGCCAGTATATCATAACACCTGTATTATACATCTGTAAATTAGAAAGGCAAAGAGAAAAGAGGTTGCTAGGGAGTGGCTCTGTGGTAATCCGGATTGTAATCCGATGTGGGTTGCAAAGCTTCAGGGAATCTGCCTCAAAAAACCCTTTTCGTTTCATTTTGGAGTGCTGCTTCCCTGTGTGTGATTCCTGTAATATTACTACTGTATGTTTCGGACTATAAGGACACAAAAACCTTTGATTTTCCAGAATCAAAGGTGTGCCCCTTATAGTCCAGTGCGCCTTATAGTTCTCAGTGCCCCTTATAGTCCAGTTGCGCCTTATAGTCCAGTGCGCGTTTATACGAACCGTACCTACAGACACGTACTGTATCAAAATTTTAAACGTGGCTTAAGGAGTCCGGCGCCAGCAATATCCCTGCACCAGCCCCATGACATCGGAACACATTCCACACTGGCTCCTGAATGCCCGGCTCCTGCGACCAACAATCATGCCCATCTTGCCTCAGCCCCTAGCACAGAGACTGGAAGCCGCCAACGACCCTGCAGGGACGGGCAGTTCATATCGCACCTTAGTGCGACCGCTGGCAGCATTCTCATCGGACGACTGAGTTGAAGTTACAATTTTACCCCTATACTTTGCCAGCCCTGTAACAGGGGAGAAGAGGAGGGGCCACAGGAACCCCAACAGGACTAAACCACTGCACTAAGGAGGGAAAAAGAAGGGGGCAGAGGGAGAAGCTTAACCCTACAACGCATTTCCCTGTATTAACATTAGCCACAACAGCCCATAGCTCGAGATCCAAGCTCTGTGCACTGGAGACAACATTTGCTGGAACTGCCAGCTGCCTGGAACTTGTGACGGTTTAAGGCAGGCCATTTATTGATGGTGCGCCTTATAACTGTGCGCGGTTATAATTCAAAAAAATACGATCTTGAAGAAGGTGTTGGCCAGAATATGACCATTTTATTTTAGCATAATTTTTGGGCCTAACCTTAAAGGGGTTTCTCCACGAACAACAGTTGGGCCTATTATAATGGGCATAACTTGCTGATCAGGTGGGGTTATTTGTGCTGGAACCCACAGTCTCACAAAAACGAGGGTCCCGATGGGGGTCCAACGTACCTGTTGGAACCCCTTGTTTGCACAACACGGCGATCCCGTGCATTTTGCATTTCGTCCTTACAAACAGAATCAAAACGGACATGCCAAGCCACCCTTAGGTCATGTAGGAAAGCTCGATAGATCATGTCTTATAATTGTGTGTAACATATTTTCACTTTTCCATGTATACCATATTCACTTCACATTTGTTCCCCTTGTAACAGGCAGTGTGACACAAGTGCCATCGTTCTGAAAATAAGAAGGGTGAGGTGAACTCCCTAATACTGCTCATACTGTTTACACACGCAAAACCATGGCAGGGTGAGACAAACACCGATGATGTGTGAACAGGTGAGATGACTCCTGACTTGTAGTAATATTAGATGCAGACATAAAAAAAGGAAACAGGTTGATAGTATGATTGCATGCTGTAACTCCGTGGGGGGGATTAATTAAAGAGGACCTGTCAACTACGTCAGACTAGTGCCGATAAATGGGTGACAGGTCCTCTTTAGTGTGTCGTGTGGCTGTGTGGGCATGATAGAAGTTTTGTAGGTTCCTAAAGCAGGCCAGAAAAGGAATATACATGTCAACAAATACTGATATTTTAGCCCTGTTGTGGAGGTAGATACACGCTCAGCTAAATATGTCAGCCTGCAATGACATTCTGTCTCTCACTATTTAGCTGGCAAGAAGCACTGAGATGTCAGCAATGCAGACGCAGTTCAAGGTCCAAAGCTGGTCTCATTACATCACCATGCATACAGTCATAAGGGAGAGAAGCCTGCAGCTATAAGTGTTTCTATGAAGGAATTAAATATCATTTTTGCTATTGATAAAATAGTATGAATAAAGATTGGGTTTTTTTGGTACAGATGATGATATTGGTTTTCAATACGTTTAGCAGTTGTGAGTTTTGTATAACATTTTTTTGGTCTCCATAGCAGAATGGTAAAATGTTTGCAATATCCTTGAAATATTTTGAAGAGTAGTTAAGTTTTTTTGGTGATCTTATATGAATGTGTTTACTTTGTGACTGATAATAAGACATATCGTGTATTGAGCACTGAGTAAGAACATAATTTATCCTAATATGTGAACTAGACCAAAATGAAAGCTAAGAAAGTACACAGGGACAAAATCCTCCCTGCAAGCTTTGAGACAACAGAAACAAGGATAGATGAGGAATGTATCAGTTCAAGTCAAAAATGATGAGCAAAAGATTATATTCTCATGTACTCATTGTAACTCAGATCTTCATGTGTTGTAATCTTGTGTACTCTAGTAAATGTTTAAGCACTGGATACAACCTAGCTCCCGCCCTTCCGCGGATCCGTCGGGCAGTCCTGGTTTTTTCGGCACTATCCCAAGGCAGCAGGGAGAATGTTTCCATGGAGGGAGGACGACTCCTGCTGCCGTCCTCTCTGTTTTAAACAAAAATCTTATCTTACCTTTCACATTGTTTCCCCCACAGTCCTGTTTTCTCCCTGGGACCTGATATGAGAGGACGAGGGGGCCAGGGCTACACTAGTCATCTCAGAGCCCGGGGAGAGGAGGAAGCAGAACTGCAAAGGAATTAGGAAAGGTAGTAAGGTTTTTTTTCTTTTAATTCCAGGAGGCAAATATAAGTGACGATGGAGGAACCAGGGGGCCACAATATTGGGAGGAGGAGAGCCACATATGCCGGGTGATGGGAGGAGGGAGGCCACATAAGAGTAGGAGGGAGTATAGGAAGACAGCAATATGAGGGGGATGGAGGATGATGTCCCAATCATGAGGAAAGATGGAATGACAGGAGGCCACTATGAATAGGATAGTGACAGGAAAGGAATGGAGACAGGGGGCCCACAATCGGATGGGAGTAAAGGGGCCCAAGAGGGGTAGGAGTTACAGAAAGTATATATATTGAGGGGGAGTTAAATTAAATTGGGGGAACCAATCTAAGGCAGGATGTAAAAGGGGTATTATATGTTTGCCAAGTTGCATTAGGGGTTATATATGGGTTTGGCCACATGAAGAGAGGCATATAAAATATTGGGGGGCATTAAGACATATTATAATATGGTTGGGGGTGGGGAAAGGGGTGAGGCAAAGGGTTTTTTTAGAAAATAGGGATGGCTTTTGACCTCTTTCTCTAGCCCAAAAGGTGGGAGTTATGGATAACAATATTTCCATTATCATAACGTTTCCCTCTCATCTTTCCATATTCTTCCATTCTAATGGTAACCCCACTTGATGATCCCAAGGACGGGAACGCTTAAGGAAAATGTTGAAGCAGAGGGAAAGAGTACGCTGCCCTAAACAGGTTAGGAGGCTAACTTTCTATGCTACATATACCTTGCCCCTTCACAAGATAGGCAGTACCATTGTGAGTATTTTGTGCTTTCATCATGCAGAATTGCTCAGCTACATGCTCCGCTTAATGGGGTATCAGTACCACACCCAACGCTGTTGCAAACAGCAGTGTTATCGTGAGAAGCTCACTTTTCCCTGCCTCAGTGTAACAAGACTTACTACCAGTCCAAGGCTGGGGGGATTAACCACATGCGCTCTGAGCACTGTGCGGTGATTGAAAGATTTTATTTGTGTGCCATTCCAATCTTGAGTTTTAGAACTCTCTTTCTAACCTCTGTTTATCTGGCTAATGCTCATGACTTTGATGGGGTTCTGGGATTCTTTACTCTAAGAACCTTTTCATAAATGGTCATGGCTGGTGTTGGGTGCCGCAACTGCTTTCACTTTTTTATGGGCAATACACTAGTGCAGTGGTGGCAACCTATGGCACGGGTGCCAGAAGTGGCCACTCAGAGTCCCTTTCTGTGGGCACCGGGCCATTGCCCCAACATCCGTCAGACTCAAAGAATCTTCCTGCAGTTCAAGAGCAAACTTAAGTGCTGCAATTTTGATACTATACTTTCGGCTACTTGGGGACTGTAGGAATAGGGAGAATGAATAGACACGGACGAATTATCTTTGAGGACCTCCTGCCTGGCTCCACGATTATGCACATTTCATCTTTCTACTGTGTTGCTGTCCTCAGGAGGCCATATGATTGTTGAAGAACAGGGAGCAATAAGTTAACTGCTTTAATCTTTGGTTGGGACCACAATAAATAAGAAGGGGCTTGGGTGTGTTTTTTGGGCACTCGACCGCTAAAAGGTTCCCATCACTGCCTATTGAAACACCGATGTCTACAACTGGCAACCGCTACAATAACACTCATCAGAATGCCTGCCAGGAATCACAACCCCAACACCACCACTCCTATCTCAGTGAAAGTAAATACCCTTTAAGAATGGTCAAGGATTTAATATTACCCCGGATATGACTGGGAAAGAAACAAAAGCATCACCAGCAGTTGTTTCTATGTCTATCATTTTAAAGCGGAGCTGTATGATTATAATGATTTTACCAAATCATTATAATGTGGAATTCCCCTTTAAAAACACACAACGATGCTACTTGTCTGCTCATCGTTTCTTTCCAAAGTTCTGGCCTTTGGGTCTGTTCTGAAATCGTTTGACAAAAACCTTTCTCACCAGAGTTGAATTGGGCGGAGACTAATGTTCTTCAGTCTGTGCCCTCAATCTGAGGGGGCCAGTTATTTTCCCCCACAGATCTCATGATGCTTTGGAATACCATCCATTTATTTTACCCACAGTAAATCCAATGAACATTGCATAGTGCATCCTACAGGATGCATATGGTTGACTAAGTCTGCAGTCTTCTCATGCACATGAGGAGCAGGAACTGTAATAACGGAAGAAATCATTACACCAGTTAAAATTTAGTCTATAGTCTGTGTGGTAGAGCAGCTAAGGGTTATAGCTTATCTGCACAGAGCTTGAATGCTGCAAGCGAGATACAGATGAAATTTCTGTAGAATCACAGACTGTGATGGAGGAGATCAGGGGGAATCTGTACCTCACTATTCTGTGTAGAGACCTCTGTATCCACACTGTTCTGTAGGCACATCCAGCTCTGATTCGGCACAGAGAGCTGTGTCACCGCACATGACCTCCTTCTCTTTGAGCTGGAAGCAGCAGTCCCTCTAATAAACCAACAGAGAACAAAGTATAAAAAAGTACAGATTCACAGGGCTTATCACACATGGAGAGGAAGCACCATTGCAGCATGAGTAATTGGAGGCTTAGCAAGAACTGCTGCATATAGTAACAAAGATAATAGGTAAAGTTGTTTTAACATCCCAAGAGCTATTGATTTGTGAAAAAACACTTACATTTATGCTTTAAAGTCTTTATGGAGATCTGAATTACTTCTCGGGTGACCACATAATTCCCATGTCTATTTATAAAACCAAAAATTAATTACTCTCTTTTCCCAGGATTCCGAGGAACAAGAACCCAAGTCAAAACAGATGAGGTGTTGCGATTTTTGAGCGAACCCCAAGTGGTAGAGTCAGGAGACCATCGGCACAAGCGCAGTCTCCATTTGTCAGGAATTGCAGAAGATGAGCTGCTGGCGAAGGAAGGAAGCCGTAGGAGAATAAAGAGGATTGGTACCTGATAGCAGAGGTGAGGGTTGTGAGATCTGTTTGTGTCAATGTTTCAGGTACATGCGTAAGATGGAAAGCATATTAACAGGTATACATTAGAAGGTAGTGCAATATCCTACTACTCTTTCCTGCCCTTCATGTCACATCTGGAGAGTATATTGTGCAGCACTAGTATGTCTGAGTCCATTAAGGAGTCTACATGCATGTCATGTGACACGCTGAACTATCTCCTCCTGGCCTGCCGACCTTAATCCGCAGACTCCTGATCGCTGAAAGCACTTGTTAAAGAGAATGGCTCTTTGCTGTCCTAATAATGTAAGTAAATGTGGGTTCAGAAAGGAAAATGAAGACAATTAAAGGGGTATTCCAGGAATCAAGCATATTCATATACAATGGGTACTCAAAATATACTCTAATGTTAATTAGTTGTTAACGAATCAGTGGACATGTGAGATGTGTATATGACATGTGCATATGGAATCAGTGGACATGTGAAATGTGTATATGACATGTGCATATAGAATCAGTGGACATGTGAGATGTGTACTACACTGTCTGCCTGCATCTGGTACCTCATACTACACTGTCTGCCTGGTATCTCAAACTACACTGTATGCCTGTACCTGCTACCTCGTACTACACTGTCTGTCTGTATCTGGTACCTCATACTAAACTGCCTGTGCCAGGTACCTCATACTACACTGTCTGCCTGTACCTGGTACCTCATACTGCACTGTGTGCCTGTATCTGGTACCTCATACTACACTGCCTGTGCCAGGTTCCTCATACTACTCTGTCTGCCTGCATCTGGTACCTCATACTACACGTTCTGCCTGTATCTGGTACCTCATACCACATT
Organism: Engystomops pustulosus; assembly: GCA_019512145.1. Taxonomy (NCBI): domain Eukaryota; kingdom Metazoa; phylum Chordata; class Amphibia; order Anura; family Leptodactylidae; genus Engystomops; species Engystomops pustulosus. The sequence goes on from CM033646.1 coordinate 58,736,351, forward strand.
GTCTGCCTGTGCCAGGTACCTCATACTACACTGTCTGCCTGCATCTGGTACCTCATACTGCGCTGTCTGCCTGTACCTGGTACCTCATACTGCACTGTCTGCCTGTACCTGGTACCTCATACTGCCCTGTCTGCCTGTACCTGGTACCTCATACTACACTGTCTGCCTGTGCCTGGTACCTCATACTGCCCTGTCTGCCTGTACCTGGTACCTCATACTGCCCTGTCTGCCTGTACCTGGTACCTCATACTGCCCTGTCTGCCTGCCCTGTCTGCCTGTACCTGGTACCTCATACTACACTGTCTGCCTTACTGCCCTGTCTGCCTGTACCTGGTACCTCATACTGCCCTGTCTGCCTGTACCTGGTACCTCATACTGCCCTGTCTGCTGTACCTGGTACTTCATACTACACTGTCTGCCTGTGCCTGGTACCTCATACTGCCCTGACTGCCTGTACCTGGTACCTCATACTGCCCTGTCTGCTGTACCTGGTACTTCATACTACACTGTCTGCCTGTACCTGGTACTTCATACTACACTGTCTGCCTGTACCTGGTACCTCATACTGCCCTGTCTGCCTGTAATCTGGTGATAGGAGGCCTTTGAGTACAGGAACTATGTCCATGTTTCAAGAAACCAGTCTGAGGATGATATCTCCAGCTTTATGCATGGCGCATTATCCCTGCTGGAAGTAGCCATAGATTTGGTACATTGTGGTCATAAAGAGTACATGGTCAGCACCTATACTCAGTGGATAGGCTGGGGCATGCAACATGACTCAATTGGTAACCAAGGGGCCCAGTGCCAAGAAAATAATTCCCACACAAATCCATGACACACCACCACCAGCTGAACCGTGATCAAGGCAGGGATGGATCCATGCTTTCATGTTGATTGCGGCCAAATTCTGACTCCCTGCACCATCCGAATTTCGCAGCAGCAGAAAATCGAGCCTCAAAAAACTCAGACAGGCAAGGCAACGTGTTTTCCAATTTCTTACTGTCAATTTTCATGAGCTTGTGCACAATTGTAGCCTCAGTTCCTGTTTCTTGCTGAAAGAGTGGCACACGGGATGTGTCTTCTGAGTCTGTAGCCCATCTGCCTCAAGTCGACCACTGTGCGTTTCAGAGATGCTCTTATGCCTACCTTGGTGTAACGGGTGGCGATTGTGAGGCACTGTTAGCCTTTCTATCAGCTTGAAACAAGTTTGCCCATTCTTCCTCTGACCTCTGGCATCAACAAGGCATTTCCCCGCTGCCGCTTACATGTTTCACAACTCGAACTAAGTGTGCGTGAAATCCCAGTAGCTCAGCTTCTGAAATACCAGCAAGTCCCTTCTGGCACCAACAACCATGCACGTTTCAAAGGCACTCAAAATCACCTTTCTTCCCCATACTGATCGGCGGGCTTGAAAGGCAGAGAGATTGTCTTGACCATTCTACATCTAAATGCACTGAGTTGGTGCCATGTGATGTGCTGATTAAAATAAGTGTTAACGAGCAATTTGGAACCAGGTGTACCTAATAAAGTGGCGAGTGTGCATCTCAAAAGACTTGAACTTCTATATTAAGAAAGTTTCCCTTTAAAGGAAATTCACCATTTAAAAAAATAAAACCAGTACAAATATCACCGCACGCTCCTATTGATGTTGATCCGGTGCTGTCCTCCGTTAATGTTGTGACACACCGGGAGCCACTGCTTGCTCTCTTTACTATAATAAACTCAGTGAGGCTCACAATTCAAGAGGTATTAGTACCCCCCTCAAAAGTCCCTGACGATTCGTCCAATGACACATCAAATGAGTAGGGAATATTCATAGCTACCCTGCATTAGGTCTACAGATACCACTAGGGGCAAGCATTCGACTACCTTGTTAGGGCGAGGATTCATCACGGGGACTAGGGAGGCACAACAGCTATTGTAGGCAAAAACGGCTCTTGTTTATCGGATCGCCAACCCTCGGATCAAGAGACCTCCTTTTGAAGGCTGGTGAGACCTATCCGATTTTTCTTGATCTGTCCTCATATACTTGGTACCTGAGTGGACAAGGGTTATGCGAACGAAATATGTAGCCTTTAGGCCATGGAAAATATGTAGACTTGTGGTGAGTGAGTGGGCCAGCAACTTAGCCACAGTAGTAGTTCCACAAGTGAGGTTTGCCATTGGTGGATAATTGGCAGTATTATTGTTGTATTTTAGACTTTGATACCGTACCTAGTGAACAAGGGTTTGTGATTTACTACTAGGAAACCAAAGTATTGATATGCTACTGCTTTTCTTTTTTGACTAATCAATAATATACGTTTGTTTGGAATTTATCGCAATATTAAATCTATTGTTTACATCCTGCTGTGCATTTTATTCACCAGAGACTTATAGAAGAAAAAACCTCTTACAGCGTTGGATATTAAACTAAAAAGCTGTTATTTTGCTATGGATTGGTTTGAATGTATTGATTTCCCGGCTATCCATATATAGTTTAAAGAGATGCCTGAGAATTGTGTGTATAAGGCGAAGTTCTATTTTCTTGGAAGCAGCGGCCCACCCTTGTCCATGTCTGGAACGACATTCAGGCTTTCCTATGTTTTGCTTTGTTGACCTGTTCCTGGATCGTGGGCAACATTAAAAATGCTAGAGTATTAGTCTCTAGCTCTAACAAACCCCAATGCTCATTAACGTCTGGGTAGCTTCGCAGTAGGGAGGGATCTCCTGGGTGCAATTTCAAAGCATGACGGCATCGAAAACAACTAGACGAGATCTGTGCCCGTGGCATTCACTCAATGGCTCTTTGAAGATGTACCAAAGGGAACTGTGTGGTGCCTCACAGCACGTAGTCTACAGGAGAGTACGATGTGATATTTTTAAGAACACATGTTGACACACATCAAACAAAAAATCAAAACACAGCCTTATTGAACAGTGCAATGTTTTGCATCGGTGTGGTTACTAGTTTGCAGAGTTTTGGTCTAATTTGATGGAAAGTGGGCCCACTACTGTCCATTAAATGGGCATAAAGTACAGAGAGCTCAAGTTGTAACGTTTCCAATTTACTGTAAATCCACGGCTCAAAAAAAAAAGGGAAACACAAGGTATACAAGTGGGCGCTTGAAACGCGTTTTTGCCTGTGTATTAACATGCGTTTTGAAGTTTGACCACTTTCTTATTCAAACTGGTCAAAAACAGCACCATTGTTTGACAGACTGCTTAAAACACGGGGGGCCAAAATCGCAACTCAAAACGCCACGTGTGGCATTCACCCTTAAACACACAATATACTCAAACTGTCACTTAGGAAGCAAATCTGATTGACAATCCAATTTCACATGGTAGATAATGCCAATGGGGACCACAGACCATTTCTCCATTACCTATGGATTTCGGGCTGGGTTTTGGTGAATTTTGGTGGTAGCACAGACTCTACAACCCACACAAGTGGCTCAGTGTAGTGCAGCTCATCCAGGTGGCACATCAATGCTAGCTTGAGCAACGATAGTTTGCTGTTGTCGTCAGGTGAGGGTCCAAGAGGCTGTAGGTGTGCCAGAGACAGGCCCTTACAACCACGGGGCGAGGAGGGGCTGTAGTAGGCAACAACCCAGCCAGCAGGACGCTCCTCCGCCTTTGTTGCATAGGAAGGAAGGCCACACACAATATTGTCATTGGTGTCTTGTTTAATGGAATTAACCATGCTGTAGTGTGTTTTTCTTCCCTTACTTTGTGGGTGACTCCAAATCCAGGCCTCAATTGGTTTTAATAAATTTGATTCCATTGATGATTTTGTCGCAACACTTTTGTAGCAGTTGTATCTTTATCTTTGGGTTTATAGCAGTGATCCAGTACTGCAAGTGTTGGGCTCTCTAGGACCATGTAATTGAGAGGTCCTATTGGGTGACAAATCTTGCAACAGAGTATGCTAGATAGCATGAAAAATCTTTGCACCCAAATGCTACATACCATGGCACAGTAAAGCTAAAACAGTGGATTCCTGTTGCATCAGTGTGAAGGAAATCGTAAAGCACACATTTGACTGTGGCAACAAATAGCCCAGAGTCCCAGTAGCAATATACACCAAGGCATGTTAGAAGTATATAAATTGCAGAAGAGAACCGCCAATAGTGTCGGCAGTCACATTTACTTTTATGTAATAAACTGAGCTCCTCGCATTACTAACATAGTGAAGCCTTCTAAGAGCGGAGGGTTCTTTAATGTCCAGCAGAGAGGAACACACTTAATGACAACTCAACAATTAGCCCATTTACCTGACTCGTGGGTCGAAAAAAAACAAGAACTGCAGCTGATGGCAGTCTCATTTACTGGAATCCTGGGAGGAATGCCACTGCCTCTGGCTCCGAGTGACAACGAGAGTCCGCCATGACTGTCAAATTAGAAGCAGAAGGCGGGTCAGATAAGAAAGGCGGGCTCCTATAAAAGATACAAAACTTCCACAAAGGGAAAAACACGTGTGAGGCTTCACTGAGTTCCAGGTTTACATTGTTAAAATATGGCCTGATACAATGAGACAGGTGCAGGCAAAACTGTGTAAAAGAGTTACACCTGCAGTATGCAGGAGAGAGTGGGGGCTTAACGGTGGCATACGTCAGGTACAGTAAAAGTATAGGTACTAAGAAGGGAGGCAGAGACACGAGCGCAACAGAACATCAGTAAGTACAGAGTGCAGTGCAGGCCCGAATTTAGCATCTTCACTATGGAAGCAGTGCCGGGGCGCCAGCGGATGGGGGACAGCGGAAAGGACATGTTGGTGTATTATTTTTTGAAAAAAAAGAAAAAAAAGGGTGACCAGGGACCAATGGACTCAGTACATTACAGCAAGTGTCTAGTGCATTTTCCCAACCAGACACAGTGGGGTGTTTCTCATTTTTGTTCCCCTTCTGTTGGTATTTTTGCCCTCTTTTTTGCTGTGCATGGCTGTTTTACGTTTGTGTATCAATTTTCCGTGTTTTGGGCCCTGTTTGTATTAAATAGGCATCTTTACAGATTTTTGGCCTGATTAATATCATTATTGCACCTATAGGGGAGGGACCCTGGACAGGCGTGTTCCAAGCCCAAGCAGTCAGGCAGTATGAGGTACCCAGCACAGGCAGACAGTGTAAGTATGATAGTACCAGTACCGCACCGGGCTAGGACCGCACAGCGCAGACAGGGTAGTATGAAGGTACCAGGCACAGAGCAGCAGCCAGTGCTAGTATGAAGTTACCAGGTACAGCAGACAAGGGCAGTATGAAGGTGGAACCAGGTAAAGCAGAACCGTGCAGGTATGGACTGGTACCAGGCACAGCAGACATTGTAGTATGAAAAGGTACCAGTACAGCAACAGGCAGTAATGGATGGTACCAGTACAGCAGACAGTGTAGGTAGTAATGAAGTACCAGGTACCGGCAGACAGGGCGTGGGGTATGAGGACAGGTACAGCAGGACAGTGTTAAAGTACCAGCAGGACAGGACAGTGAGTAGAGTACCAGGTACAGCAGATCGGGCAAGATAGGATACAGGCACAGGCAGACAGTGAGTAGAAGTACCTAGAGCATAGAGCGGTACCAGGTACCCGGCAGACAGGGCAGTAATGAGTACCAGGTACAGTAGACAGGCATGTATGAAACTACCAGTTACAGCAGACAGGGCAGTAGTAGAGTACCAGGCACAGAACAGTGTGTAAGAGTGAGTATGAAGTACCAGGTACAGGCAGACAGGGCAGTAGGAGAGGTACCAGGTACAGGCAGACAGTGCAGTATGAGTACCAGGTACAGGCAGACCTTCAGTATGATAGTACAGACATGACATTACCAGGTAACGACAGACAGGTGCGTATGAGGTACCATGCACAGGCAGCAGTGTCAGTATGAAGGTACCATGTACAGCGACAGGACATGTATGGGAGGTACCAGTATCAGCAGGCATCAGTGTAGATTATGAGGTACCAGCACGCAGACAGGCTTAGTTGAGGTACCGGCACAGGCAGCATTAGTATGAGGTACACGAAGGCGTATAACAGGTCAGACAGTGCAGTATGAGGTACGCAAGCATGCCTGCAGACAGTGTAGTAGAGGTACCAGTGTACGGGACAGCGCAGTATCAGTACGAGGTTGTACCAGATAGCACAGTGCCATATGACAGGTACAGTTATGAGGTACCATGCGTACGAGTCAGGGTAGCATACAGCGCAGGACAGCGTCACATCATGAGGTACAGGCCAGAGGGCAGTCGGAAAGGACGCAGGGTAGGGCAAGAGAGAAGTAGTATGAGGTACAGAAGGATACAGGCACATATGCGTAGTATGATGGTACATGATACAGGCAGAACAGTGCAGTATGAGGTACCAGGATCAGGCAAGCAGTGCGTCAATGAGGTACATGGCACAGGCAGCACGTAGCGATGGTACCATGAGGTCAACCGTATAGAGGTACAGCAGGCCTAGACGTGTAGTATGACGGTACCGAGCCAGACAGACGATAGTATGAGGTACCTGGCACAGAGCAGGTATATGTAGGTACTCAGTACAGGCAAAGTGCAGTATGAGTGTATCGGAAGAGACAGTTTAGACATTCCGTGCCGACAGCAGTGTAGTAGGAGGTACCAGTATGCAGGCGAGGACTTAGTACGATACCCTTTTTACGCTGGTCTGGGCAGACCAGGTAGCAGGTCAGACAGTGTAGTACGAGGTACCAGTAAGACGTGCAGTTGTGGTCAGGAGGCACAGTGCATGATGGTCGAGCATGCTATTACCATGGTACCGGACAGGCAGACAGTTGTAGTTAGGTAAGTACGAGAAATGTGATATTCCAGTGGGAATTATTGAGTCCAGGACCAGACGGTGTAGTAGAGGATACCTGGCACAGGCAGTTTAGTGTGGAGGAAAAGGTACAGCAAGTTACAGTGCGACCAGGTACAGGCGTACAGTGTAAGTGAAGAACAGGTCAGAGTAGTTGAGTGTACCAGATGGCCGCCAGACAGTGTAAGTATGACGGTACCAGATGCAGGCAGACAGATGGCTGCACAGCGGTATGAGGTACCGAGATGCAGGCAGACAGTCGCAGTATGAGGAAGGCCAGGCAGACAGTGTTAAGTATGAGGTACCAGACCAGGCAGTTTGTAGTATGAGGTACCAGATGACCAGTTACGAGGTCCATAGCTCAGAGTGTAGTTGAGAGTACCAATGGCAGACAGGTAGTATGATACAGAGTACAGCAGACAGGTTAAAGGACAGATGCAGGGACAGGACAGATAGTAGAGGTACCGACACAGGAGTAGTAAGTCCAGGAGCAGACAGTGTGGAATGAGGTACTCCAGGCAGGCAGACACGTTTAGTAAATGAGGTACTGGCACAGGCAGTTAGGTATGGAGTAAATACCGACAGACAGACAGACAGTGTAGTACGAGTGGTAGCAGGTACACAGGCATTACAGTGGTTGAGTAGCGAACTGTAGAGATACCAGAGCAGACAGTGAGTGAGTAAGCAGTCAGACGTGTGCTAGAGGTCGGGTACCAGATGCAGGCAGACGGACAGTATGATACGTACATGGAGGACAGGTTGGGTCCAGATGGTCACAGTGTCAAGTAGATTGGACCGATGACATGTAGTAGCCAGGGTACAGCAGACATGTAGGTATTGATGGTACCGCACAGTGCAGTCAGAATGTCAGTATGAGGTACCAATACAGGACAGACAGTTGAGAGGGGGTACGGGTAGAGCAGGTCAGGCATTGCAGTGACCAGGAGACATGTCGTTTGACGGTACCAGTCAGTGCAGACAGTGTAGTAGAGGTACAGAGCAGGCAGACAGTTGTAGTCAGGTACCAGATTCAGGGCCAGACAGTTAGTAGAGGTCCAGGCAGACAGTGTAGTATGAGGTACCTGGCACAGGCAGTTAATGATATGGACCAGTACCAGCAAAGGTCAGTTGAACGGAGAGTATTGGCTGTGAGTAATGAGGACAGATTTAAGGGCAGACAGTGTAGTATGTGAGTACCATGATGCAGCAGACAGATAGTAATTGGCACCTGGTACAAAGCAGTGATGTTAACTGATGCGTACCAGGCAGGTACAGGCAGAAGTTGTGACGTATAAGTGCCAGTGTACACGCAGGCAGTAACAAGTGTGAGATGAGGGGATGCAGCCAGACTTATAGGCGGGTCCAGATAGAAGAAACATGTGTACATGGGCAGTCCTGCTCCGTGGTAACAGTACGATCTGTGTATTGGTCGGAGAAAGTGTATGAGGTACGTTGCAGGCCAGAGTAGTAGAGCATGGCAGACAGCATCAGGGGACCAGGTAGCAGACAGGGAGTAGGGTACACGCAGTCAGAGTGTGGTATGACGTGCCAGATGGAAGGTAGTGGGGTGCAGGACAGAACAGCTAGTATGAGTACGTGACAGTTAGTGGGTCCGGCTGATTTAGTATGAGGCCGAGACCAGTTGTAGGATCGGGGCTAGAGAGGTAGCAGCAAAGGGAGTAGATGGTCTGGGGTACCAAATCGTAATGAGCCTCCAGGCGCGTTAGTATGAGTTACTGCAGGCATGGCTGAATTGGGGGGCAGTCACCCGTCAGCGCGACGAGTACGCACGACAATTGTACGCAGGTACAAACAGCAGTAAACATGGCTGGTCGAGACAAAGGGGAAAGCGGTAGGAGTAAGGGTGCCGTGACATAGCAGCATGACAGATGCGTAGCCAGGAGACATGCACGACAGGTGTAGAAGTACACAGGTGTAACATGGGCACTATGTAGCGCGGTACAGTTTCCTTTGCACATAGAATGTATTGTGCAACTACAGATCGGTGTATTACCACACAGGAAGCGCCAGTACCGTATGAAAGTAGCATGGGCATTGCATATAGGTGTGTGCACTGACGCCGTTATATGACCGGCTATGTAGTGGAACCTAATTACTTACTGTCGTTCGTCATCAATCATATCCATACGATAATGGACTCCAGGTCACCTGTCTCATCCTACACTGCCGGGCCAACCGCCGGTCATTTATCGGCATGTCCTATGCACACAGCGCTACCTTGTGACCAAACCCACATCCGGACATCAACGGCGGACAGGGAACGTGGGTAGGGTTTTGGTCCGTATTCTACATACCGGCCCCAGGGCCACCTGACACTATACTGACACAGGCCATTGTATGGTCTAGGTATGCACAACACCATGGTATTACTGTGCCACATCCAATATAGTGCACTGTATATAACACACACTGTCACGTATACACATGTCTTCTTACTGATTCTTATATGACAGGATCAATTAATACACATATCATTACTTATGATCCTTTATGTCATATGCACAGGATGTCATACTCATCATCTCAATGTCCAGGTATCAATCACTATGCTCCATATACACATTCAGCATGTCACCGCTTCATTTATATCACTATTGTCATATAACACATTTCACCTTCACTGATTCCTTATACGCACATCCCATCTGACAACACATCTCATATGTTTTGCACTGATTATAACTGTCAATATACACATTTCACATGCCACTGATTCCATATGCACATGTCATATACACATCTCACATGTCCACTGGTTCTATATGCATAGTCATCTACACATTTCAACTGTCCACTGATCCATGAACATGTCATATACACATCTCACATGTCCACTGATCTAGCAATGCATGTCATAACACATTTCAATGTCCACTATTCATAGACATCATCATGTCATATACACATCTCACATGTCCATGATTTATACTGCCTTTTCTTGTGCTTCAGGTTCTGACACATTTTTTTGGGCACCAAACAGACAAGTTGGTCCTGCAAGTTCTATTTCAGTCGAACTTTTCGGTCCTGTGAATCCATAAACCCTTGTGCACAATTAACATCACCATATAAATTACTGCAATTCTTGCACCAAAAACACAGACCATGGGCTCATTTACTAAAGGGTCCGCGCCCACACTTTCGCGGATTTGCACCCATTTACAGGTGGGTTGTGTCGCTGCGATTAGATTTTGGCACAGTTGTGCCACTTTTCATGTGCCACAAATCGGGAGGGGGGGGGGGGGGGGCTGTCAAACGATCCAAATGATTCGGACCTAGCGTGGGATTTTAACTTTTAAATTGTTTGTCGTCAGACAGTTCACTTAAATAAACCCGGGAAGAAGGTGAACTCCGGAGGACCTGAGTTGGGAGTGACACATGCAGGATATCGGAGCGCACTGATCTACTTGGATCGCGCCACAGTGCATCATCGTGGTCGGGACAGTCCGATCGGGGATCCATCGCCGACCCCCTACCTCGATGTGAATATTTCCTTGTAAAGAACATCTAACCACCAGAATTTCTGATGGTAGACTGCCCAAACTTACTGGCCATTCATGTATTTTAAGTTGTTGGACCTTTTTCTCACTCTGGAACAGCAGGATGTGTGTTTAAAAAAGACTTTATAAAAATATGCTAATGGAGCAAGACGGCACTCCTGCCTATGTCACGGAGCAACCTATTTGCCTCCAGCTATTGCTCAATAATGAATGCATGCCCTTGGTGTATGGGGAGGCATCGGAGGCCAAGAGACCTATCTGGAGAGACTGCCAAGGCAACCTCCAGAACATTACATATTTTTTGTAGTCTTTCAACGCCCCTCTGTGAATAAGGTATCAAAAAAGGAATTTGTAGTTCCTTTGATGGAATCGTGAGGTGTGCCTTAACTGTTTTCTTTTCTTTTAACTGTAACATCACTGGTTGCCAATATTTCGCCAATATACTTCACTGTGTGTATTTATCCTGGTTTCTGACAACAATGCTAATTGGCATCACCTTTATAAACAATACACTGTGACATCACTGTATTGAACACATCACTGGATTTACTATTCCTCGTGCGTTATCTGCAATGTTTTTTTATTATCCACTATACTAGTGATTATTGCTTTGTTTGTCCAGTGTAGTTGTTGTTATAACGTGTGTGTATTATATCTGTGACTACTCTGACATCACAATGCTTTATAATCCCTGTACTGTGACTTGCATGTGTGTAAGCAACCCAGTGTAACTTTTTACAGTCCCCTTAACCTGACCATCATAGAAATATTGTCTCCTTCAAAGTTTGTCGTAATTTGAGCATTATATTAAGCATTTTTTCTTTTTATGCAATATATACCAAACTACCGTGGCGGTATGGGTTGCATACGCTCCCATGCCTAATTGACATGACAAATACATCTATCCCTTTGACTGATGGTTTGCCCACCTTGCATGCGCTATCTTCCCCTTAAAGGGGTTGTATGGCCACGACATGCTAGCCCCATGTCAATAAGAAAATTGGCAAATCACCATTTAAACAGTATTACGAATAATTCCATTATTTGTAAATAATGTAATTGTTAGTTTGCCAACCAAAGCTGTTACTGGTCTTAGTACCGACCAGCGTCTTTCGCCGCGCATGCGTAGAAGGCTCTCTCTGCGTGCATGCAGCTCGCACTCTGCCAGCGTTGTGCGTGCACGGCTGTCCCTGCCTGCCACACCTGAAGAAGAGTCGTGTGATTGGGCGTGCAAAAAGTTGCTCCTTGGAGTGGGTATCCTGGGAACTAATATATCATGTGGGGCGGCGCAGCATCTTGAATCATTTCATGCCCCAAGCCCTAAAAGGTAAAATATGTATTAAAATTAATTCTAATAACCGGAATTGAAAAACGTGGGTGATTAAAGAGGAACATAAAAAAGGGATGCAATGCTTTTTGATTTTTGATAGAAACGACGGCCGTATAACCCTTTAACCCTGTAACGCTCTGCGCCGTAGCTCTACGGCTGCAGAGTATAAGGGAAGTATGAAGAGGGCTCACGGCTGAGATCTCTTCATACAGAGGTGGGTTTGTGCTTTTCACAAAACCCCCACCGCTATAACCGATCGCGAGCTATTAACCCTCTACGCCCTCGCCGCCAAAGTCGCGGCGGCGTTTAAAAGACGGCGCGCGCGGTGGCGCCGCCATCTTTTTTTCGATCGCCACGCGCCCCCGAACTTCATCGGGGTCGGCGATCGGTTCCATGGTAGCCCTCGGGTCTTCTCTTGACCACAGAGGTCACATGGTTTGCAGGTTCGTTACAATGAGCCATGGCTCATTGTAATGTAAGACCGGCAAAAACGCCATATATTGCCATACTGTAGTTGCAAATATAAGGGAGGAGCTCTGATCATCTAGGTTTTGGTACACTAGTGGTCTAAAATAGTGAAAAAAAAAAGAAAAAAAAAGTTTAAAAAATAAAAAAAATTAATAAATATTAAAAGTTCAAATCACCCCTCCTTTCCCTAGAACGGATATAAACATACCAACGTAAAAAAGCAGCAAGACATATTAGGTTCGCCGCGTCCCAATGCCCGATCTATCAAATATAAAAACGGTTACGGCCGGCGGTGACCTCCGCTGGCGGAAATGGCGCCCAATGTCCGAAATCGACTTTTACAACCGTTTTACATAACTAAAAAATGAAATAAAAACTGATCAAATGTCGCACAACCTCAAAATGGTAGCATGAAAACGTCCCTCATTTCGCAAAAAATGACCCCTCACCATTTCCGGTGCGCCAAAGTATGACAAAGTTCATTACGTCAGAAGATGGCAAAAAATTTTTTTTTCTTTTTGTACAACATTACGTTTAATTTTTGAAAATGTATTAACACCACATAAAACTTATAAATTTTGGTATCACCGCGATCGCAACCGAACCAAGAATAAAGTAGGCGTGTTATTGGAGCGAAGAGGAAAGTCGTAAAACTGAGCCCACAAGAACGTACGCACGTTTGGCGGTTTTTTTCAATTTTTCCACATTTGGAATTTTTTTTTCAGCTCGGCAGTACACAACGCATGTTAAAATAAATAACATTACGGGAAGTAAAATTTGTTACGCACACAAATAGCCCTCACAACAGGTCTTTACCCGGAAAAATAAAATTATGGGATTTTTTGAAGTTGGAGACGAGAAATGAGCGCAAAAGAAAACCCCTCGGCCTTAGGGGTTAAAGGGGTATTCCTCGTCTGGGCACTCACATTCAGTTTCAACTAACTCTATCCATATAATAAACAGTTCTTCATTGGATGTTATTAAATAAATGTTCCTGTTGTGGGAGATAAGTTCCATAATTGTAGCCATGTGTCCCTAGAAACGGATATCTTCCGTGGTACGACCAACAGTCACACTCTGGCAGGCGGTGGCCAGATTGGGGGGCTATATAGTCCTGCCTTACCTCCTGATTCAGTCGATCATTACCACAGGAACGGCTGTGGGACCTGCAGTACTCCCGGACATTTCATATACAAAAACCGTTTTGTTTATTGTGCAATCTCTTGGGCAGAGGTGGGGCCGTATCCGACGGAAGCCATTCGTTCTGAAGGAACAAAATGACTACATTTATGAGAAATTATCTTCACACAGGAACATTTTTTTTAATAACATCTATTGAATAAATGTTTATATATGGCAGATTTATCAAACTGATGTGAGTGCCCCGACGAGAATACCCCTTTAATAATGGGCCACGTCACACTTCTTTCCTATGGAGCCTCCTCTCCAGTGTGCGCCGTTGAGCATACGTTTGCTGTGATAGAGCCTTGATTGAGAGGCATCCACACAGTAATACTTTGCAGCACACACGAACTTGAAGGGAGATTGGTATTCTTGTTTCTGCAAAACTGTCTATTCAACCTGGGCATGGGTCAGCAGACCCTCTATTTTACGATATTTTGGGGGTACCAGATTTCCTTTTGCAGCACCGATTGTCCCTGGATTTTTGCACTTGGCGCCGCTTGCAACTGAACGAAATTCGGCGGGGGAGTGGGCAGTCAGACAACCCGACGGATTCCGACAAACCCTTCAGGATTTACCATTTAGCAATGTTCCAGACACCGCACTTACAATCACGGGAAAAGGGAAGCTCCGGCGGACCTCGGCATAAGCGACGGATGCAGACCCTCTGGCGCACAGTTTTTAGATAATCGAGGGCCGACCCAAATTCTTTTGGACAAAGCAAACGCGGATCGCGAATGGTCCGGGGAAGTAAATCTGCCCCCAATGTGCGGATGGGAAATCACCTTAATGCTGCCTTTGCTGTATAAATCAGTGTGCCCCCCTCTGAGAAACAACAAGGTTTTTCAAATTGATATTTAATTATAAAAATAACTGCGTTGGCTAAAAATGAATATTATAGCTACTTAAGGATCACAGTGATAACTGGGTACCGAGGTAAGCAAACACCAACCTGTAGGATTGTTGGTCCCCGGGGTGTGGGTACCACCGTCTCCTATTCGGGTCTCCTGAGCTAACAGCATGTGTAGTCCGTTGACGAAAAAAATCCCTTTGGATGTTTGTTATCCATCGCGATGTCATCTAAGGATGCCTCCACTTGTTACTCTTACTGCCAGCTAGTTACTGCTACAATTCCCCTGGAGTAACTTTTGTAACAAAGTTCTAACTAGTTTAACAGTAAACACAGAACCCAGCCGCGACTTGCTCCGCTGTGTATCTTTATTACCAGTACATCGCCTATGGTTACGGAGAAGTTCATTGGGCCAAGAAATTTTCCACCAACGCTTCTCAAAAGTTTTGGCCAAATTGTGCACTTAAAGGGCATTGCGGTGCCGAATCGACCATGCAGACACTTTTAGCTCTGCGACTTGACAGAATTTTTCACACCCTATAGATAAACAGTAACTGTTATTTATGTACTAATTACATCATAGTCTCCAGGACATGCACGCCTTTTCTGCTATTCCCCCTTTATATACCTTTGTTCTTGTAAAGACTCATCATTGCCAGTTCCACTCCATTCTATAATTGCACATTGTTGCAAACCCAAGAGTTGAATAATATGTCAAGAGAGTCCACCCTTTCTTTTTTGTTAGTGGCAGACATAATCAAAAGACATCTGATCCGTGGAAGGTCTTTACAGCAGACATAAATAGAATCGCAGATGAACAAAACAGATTCTACATATATTTGGCATTTGACTAAAAAGAACCAAAATCTAAAGCCTGTGTGATAAACTACTCCCATGAATCAATAATTTGTAGGACCTGCTTTATCAGCAATAACTGAAATTATACATTTCTGTATGAATTCATCAGTGTGAAGATTTGTGTAGTGTGTACTATGTGCAGTTTTCCTTCACTAATGTTCAGGGTGCGGCGCAGATATCGAATACTGGCTCACCGTCTTCATTAATTTGGTGCACCTACCTGTTCGGGAAGTGTGCAGTGTGCAACCGTTTTAATATAGAGCATGTGACACAATTCATTATAGTCCTTAATGAAAAAGCGTGCACAACACTGTATAAATACAACCACAGGCCTTGGTTTACACGCAGCTTTTGAGTTGTGTTTGAAACATAATCCAAGGCTTGCTGGGAGGACCTTGGCCTGATCACAGATTGTTTTCAACTGATAAATGGTGATATATAGTGAAATGAAGAAAGAAAGATGCGCAACTAAAGTGTAGTAATTTTCAAGTAGGTTATATCACATGATAAAACACATTTGGATTTGTGCTCATCTTTTTTCCCCCTTCTTCTGTGAATTGTAAGGATATTTAACCACACACATGTTAGACGTTCACCTGGTCAGAGGAAGTTTATTTTGGGAAGCCACCGGTGTCAATTCGCCAATGGGTGTAAGACATCATGTGCCATGGCAACTGTAGTCAAGGGGGCTCTAGGACTGTTTTATTGATACAGAACTTTCTATTTATTATAAATAAACATCACATAATTGATAATAACTAGGTGATTGACCCTAAACCTTGTTATGAACTAATGGAGGAGGCCATTGTGTTGGCCACCTTGACTACATCCACTGAACGAAATGACAACAAGCACCCCGTGTTTGTGGGTATAAACAATGCAAACATAGGTGCTTGTTGTCGCTCGGATCTCTTTACTCGTGAAACGCATTTGTGATGGGGGACAAGCTCTACTTGTTACATTTGAATGTGGTTCAAGACAGGTAGTCCATGTCAAAGATAAATGAATACCACACTGGCTTGTTAAAACGTTTACATCATAGATAATGCCTACATATGTGAGTTTTGGCACTATCTTCACTTGAACCCTGCTTTTCATGATCTACATCTGCGTAAATTGAAGGCAATGGTGAGGTCTACCCCAAGGCAGAAAACCTGAACAGACCAATATGTGCTGTGGTTTTGTCACAATTGTATTTGTTCTTAGCATTTTACCTTCTCTGAGGTGAACTATTTCTGCCTTGGTTTGTGTCCTGAATCGGGAATCAACCCAGCAGGAAATCGCCGCCACTTCTTGATCGCGAACGATGTGCATTCCAGTTGACATAACAATCGTGATCGTCAGGACCGGTAAGTAAATGTGAACCCATTCTCTCCCGCACTGTGACCATCACAGAAAATTATGGACCTGTCCTATATTTCCCTGTGCTACAGCTTCCGGCCGCTTGCTCTCAATCGGGAGGAGAGGGGTGAGCAGCACCCACTCCTCCTCTTTTTCCTGCTGCACTATATTCTTGTCCAAGACGTATCATTTGTGGAAGAGCCTAAGAGATTAGGCCTGTACTGGTTTCACAAAGGTAATGCAAGAATGTTACCAGCACCCAGAGTCAACACATGGAAACTTATTGTTACAAAGTAACAAAATGAAAACAAACACCTCTTTGAGGCATCCACACAAGTCACTCTTAGGTGTTTATCCCCCTTTTGTCCCTGTGTTCCACACATAAGCTTTAACATTGGCAATGTCATTACAATCTGATCATAATGTTTTGCATTCATTGAAATTCTCTTTAAATCAGTAATAAAAGATTTTTGATCAGTTTAGGTACAGTCTAATAAGCATAGCTTGGATTTCTTAATCTAAAGATGCAAGAAAAAGCCAAGATCAAGATGATTAATGAACGTTTTATTATTCAGAAACCTGTATAAAAAAGGAGATCTCTAAATGTGTAAACGGTAAACCCCATATAACCGAACATTCATCCTTGTGCAAACACTACCAGGCTATGGAGCCTTTAACTAGTTGCAGGGGTAAAGCAAAGCCCTCCTGTCGTCCTTCAGTGCAGGAAACTTATCACAGTGCTAGGAAGCCCGCCCACATTAAAAGTAGACCCCCTCCCTGTATAGATCATCATCCTAACTGCGAAATGTAATAACCCACAAACAGGGTCAGAGGGGAAATATACGACCACATCATTCCTGATGAAGTGATGCAATGTTTAAAATCCCCTCCGTTTGCTTCAGATCACAGATAATAACACGGCATAAGAATCAGCCATCATTGAAAGGTAATCCCCAAAGTAAGAGTAACTTACTAATAGCCGATATCAGCTCCTTTAGTCCCCCTCAGACGGTGAATAATGTTGTTTCTATGACAGAACTTCAAACGCATTCTTATTCAAGGGTGTGTGCAAGGGGAAGACAATGATTACTTTTTCCAGTGTTTGACATAATTTGTGAATATAATAACCATGATATTTTATTTACTCCTTTGCGAGCCTGCTCTACAATATGTTGCGTTGTTGTAGTACACTATCATAATATAACTAGGTAAAACTATAGCATGTAGCTATAATCTCTATTTATTTTCATATCATAATTATATACAGTTTCTGCCGGAACCACAAGCCTACAAATAAATATATATATACGAATCAAGCTCATATTTCATACATCTCACATTAGGAAATATGTCTGCTATTGCTGAAATATTTATGGGTGTTTCCATGTCACATGATGGTTCATCTACCCTTCTAGAGACCAATATTGCACATTAAAGGAAACTTCATGAAATTGGTGTTAAAAAAATTGTTCTTTTTGAAATTGGTTAGCCCCTTCTATTTCTGTGCATATGGCATTCTTGCCTTGCTTACTAGTGATTTAATAATGGCCAAACCCCCTCTAATTCCCTGCAACATGCATTTCCAAGCCCATCATATGTCCTTTGGCAATAATTTTAACTAGCAACAAAACTATGTTCCCAACCCTTTTGTATCTAAATAAATCAACATTTACTGACCCCTTAAAGGAATCTACCACTGATGCATGCTTTCTAACCAAGCTTCACTGTACATGCTGGAGTTTGCCTCCGGAACACTATCCATTCTTCCCTTTCTTGCTTTTAATAGGCTTTAGTTTTTGAGAAAATTTATTTTAAAATATTCGTATAGCCTCAGGGGGCTCCTGTCTACATCCCTTGGGACCCCTGCTGGCTCTGTTTGTCTGATAATTATTCACCTTAGACTCTCTGGCAGGGGATGGATGAGTTGGGAGAACGCTGACTATGGGTGTAATAATTATCAGACGACAAGGCCAGAAGGGCTCTTGTTATGCTAGACGTATCCCCTTTGGCTCATTTGCATCACGTAAAAAAACTTTATTTAATAAAAACTAAGCTATTAAAGCAAATGGAATCATGTTTCAAGAGACACGCCCCAGTATTAAAATTGTTCTTGTTTAGAAGCCCTGCAATCTATGTGGTAATTCCTTCACTGCTTAAAAGGGGCTGTCCACTTTCACAGCAAATAAGTGATATGGTTTGGTAATGAAAAGGTGACAAGTTCCACCTATTGTCTGTAGATGTGGCTTCATGTTAATTGCTAGGGAAGATTCTAATACAAAATGGCACATTTACTTCTTAAATTGAACCATACTCATGCGCAGCACATGTATTAATGGTCTAGATACTATTTTGTTCTAAGAGTCTGATAATGATTCCAATGGGACATATTTTGGCCTAACGTTTAGCTGTCCTCAAAGTCGAAAAGTAAGTTTGTAATCAACCTCCCTCACTGAAAAATTTGGGCACATATTGTGACTTCCTATAATAAGTTGTGGTGCTATATACACTTATTCCCATCTAGAGCAGGACCTTGGCCCATCTAGTCTCCTGTAGAATAATGAAGTGCTGACCAAGCTTGATTGTCCTATGCAGTCTTCCCCTTTGTGTTTATCCTGGGCCACCTTGCCTACGCAGATCGCAGCCCCCCATGATCGATATTTATGGCCTATCCTGTGGATTGTTCGAACCTGGACAAACCGCTTTATCCGCCTGATCATTTCCCTTGATTTTGCAATCAACTATCAAAATTGACAGTGGTTGCCAGTCACAGCAGTGCAAAACTATATTTTAGGGAAAAAAAGGATACGTGGAAGCATCCTAAAACACATATTTATGCTCATTAGTGGTGCAGAGGGAGAGAACTAAGAAATTCCCTTCCATCTGTGTCTGTTTCAAGGATACCCCCAGATATTAAATACTGAGCTGTGTAATTAGACATTGGGATAAGAGTCTGGGGGAGATGGTAACCCTGCTCAGTGTTGTACATTATCATAGTAAGCGATCCTAATAAAGTAAGAACCACATGGATATCAAGATCCAGACGTCAATCATCTTTCTCAGGGTCACTTGCTGCTGGTTTGATGCCAGTTTGTGTCTGTTTCCATCATATGTATTTTCACTCTTTTTTTTTAGAAGTTCCCAAAGGAAGCTATAAAGAAAGACAAATACTGAACAAAATAATCTCAAACTGTAGGAGTGGCCCTGGGCGGTGGACCACAAATGTACGTTACAATAAATATACTTTTAGAAACCTCTAAAAAAACCGGTCGCTCTCTCTTTGAAACATGATACCATTGCACTGCTGCATCAATTTATGACGAAATAGGGGTAACTGTAAATATTTAATTAAGTGGGTAAATTTGTGGGTGTACATATAATAACTTATTCAGGGGATATAGTAATATACTAATAATATAATAAGGGGTCACGTGTTAATTGTTGATATGTTCAAGTGGTATAGGGTGGTCATTTGTGGGTTAGGGGTATAGATAAATATATAGACGATTTGGTAAGCTCTGGGTATCGCTGTATAATCTTGTGTTCTATATACTAAAGGCATTTATGATTATTATTTTTATAGAGAGGGCACAATTTTGGGAAAGGGGGTCATTTGTGGTATCAGTGTATTTTCGGAAAGCAAGGTTTTCCCAAAGCCTAATGCCCAGGGCAATTTTGGCGGTAATAATCACTGCCATATGAAATTGGTCATACATTCTATACCGATGAAGAAGTACTGCACGTGAATGGTCATCAGATGAAGACAGGACAGACCCAGGTTCATCAAAAAAGGAAAAGGACCAACTCCATCCTACGTAAACTGCCATTGATGATATACAGGTATAATAAAAAGTCAGGACGTGAATATTGTAAGAATACACATTGGATACAAAAACTAAAAATACACAGGTCAAATATTTTCATAAATATTTTAAATGATACCAAACTTTAAAGAGAACCTGGGAATCCGATCCGTAATAAAAAATGTGAGTCCCATTTAAGATGTTAAGTTACCAACCCCTTGCCAACAACCAGAGTTTGTTATTAGTTTTTTGAACCTTTTTGTTACACACCATGTACATTTATGGCGCAGGTATTCACTGCTGTAATGTATGTATTTGTTGTTGATATATATTAGGTGTGCGTAGTTATTTATAGAAATCTGTTATATCTGGGGATATATTCATATGTATAACTTATATCAACTGGCTGATTATAAGATCACATGTTTGGTATAAATTCACTTTGTATACCAAGTGCTTTGTCCTGGACTGGGTGTATCCAGATCATTAAACGGTCATCATCAGCTACGTGGAAAGTAATTTTTATTACAACAATTGTCTTCATGGATCAACCTTTTCCGTACCTTGACTAAGTAATTTGCAGATTACGGACTTCCGCACGCACTTGCAGTTGTAAAACCTGTGTAGAACCTCTTTGTGCCGCTGAACTCTGTGATCCCCATTGATGCCGCTGCAACTTCTCTGCGTTGACTCAGCAAGCTCGGCCTAGAAGGAACATACCGGGTTTTTTATTGCTTTCTTGTAGGGTTACTAAGTGCATAATAAATTATGTTTACTACATTGTAGTAAATGGAGCGGCTGAATTAGACGTAAACGTACAGTCACTCTTTCGACATACTAGCTCTCTAAAAACCAGGTGACTTTGTGGATTGATAATCCGCCAATTATACTTCGATAGAAAGTATATACTACACGTACATTTGCTCCCTGTTTCACAAAGAATTAAAAATATATTGTAATTTGTTATTTTTAAATTTTTTGCCTCAAGGTATAGATTTTAATTCTTCTTCATAGAACCGATCCCTTTTTGTAGATATCCTGGTTCTCTATAGATCATCCACCTCCGTTCGTCCTCCTCGAAAGATCCTTATTTTTCTCATCCCTATCTACGGTATACGCATTCTCTGTATCCTAAATCCAATTTCTTTCTCTTCCCCTAGTACAGACCATGATTCCTTCCCTCTATTAGATGTTGTCTGTTTTCTATATATCCCTAACCCTGATTATTTCCTTCATACGGTAACTGGTTCTCATTCTCTCCTATTTAGATGGCGGATCTCTCCGTACTATAGATCACCAGTTAGCATTTCTGCAGAGAGGAAATAATCTATTTCCTTTGTTGTTATAGATCACTATACCAAATTCCCTAAAGATTGTATTTCTCTGCTCTGCATAGTCTTGACTCTTTCTTCTTTTAACGTTCCCTATTCTTTCTATAGATTGGAGATTTTAAACTATCCTAATCCTCAGCTTAGCTTTGGTTACCCGCTTTTGGCTTATAGCCGTTGAATTCTCTTGTTTCTATAGATGCTAGATTTTCTCATTTATATAGATTTTGGCTATCACCTCTCCATGATGCCTATAGATGCGGATTATCTCTCCTATATATCCTAATCCTTTTCCCTATTCAGCAGTAGTTGTCTGGATTCTGACTATCCCGTCGTCATCACTTCACGTCCTTTGCGTCTTTCTGCGCCCTCCCCTCTTCCTAATCTCCTTCTCTTGTGGCAGATTGTGCCTCTCAGTACTTTAATCCTGTCACTGTACATTAAGACTTTTAGTCCATGTCTGCCCCAGGCTACAGATCCACATGTTGTGTGGTGCGTGGTTCTGCTGGAATTTACCCGCATCGCTGAAGGGCTGTGACACGAAGCCGCTAAGGCTGTACTAAATGCTATGCAGCTGACCCTTCTTACAAAATGGGAGTTGTAGACCAAGTTCTCGTAAGAAGGCGATTCCCTAACAGGAATGGATTTATTACAGATGCTGGGACCTGTATTTTTTGATGTAGTAGCAAAACAATATAACATGATAAGTAATTTAAGCGAACCTGTAATGGCATGGTGAGAGAAGGCCTCGACGTAGGTTAGATAATTGTGTGGACCGTGTTTCTTCAGCCACTTGCACACGTCCTGCTGAGTTCCATAGAAGACAGGTTTCGTGAGGCACTAAAGGATGGACTAGTGTGATATAATACCATATTGATCCGCTGGGTCTGACCCTGCACAGGGGAAAAAAAATTACTTACTTATTCCAGGATTGATGTAGCCTCAAGTCTGCCCCAGAAATAGTATCCCTACCTTCCAGTGGGCATTTAATAACATTCATTTTCACGCGCTGCACATTTAGGACATACAGTATTTGTGCACCTTAATACACATCTGTACTTTATCTACTTCCTCAGTTACAGGCATTCAGTCTTATACATATAGCAATAATGTACCGCACTGCACCTTACTCATTTCATCACGCATCGCCAAGTCGAAATGATGTGCAACAACCTCAGCACTGGGGTACAGACATGTGAAAGTGGGTGAATGCATATGACCATAATAATTAGATAACCCATTAACCTCATTGATCTACGGAGGTCACACATGAGCTGCCCTCCAGAGCCCCCCGCGACTCCTGATGCAGTGTGCACTCATTTTGGTGTCGCGCAGAAAACTTCAAAGGATTATACATACAGTCATAATGACACAGATTGGCAAAGTGACTCACGGGTCATTTTTGCATAGTACATGCGATTCCCTGTTACTACAATAAATATGTTTTCCTTTAGGTTTGTTCTTAAAGTGGAAGATTTCTATGCCAAGTCCACAACTGTATTGCACATTGAACTACAGACAAAACTTTTTTTTATCCCCGTGACTACTTGGATTTTCAACATTTTTTGAGTAAGGGAAACAAGGATTATCAATAAAACATCACAGACACACATTACAGGCTGATCATTGCAGCCTTGGAATAAATAAGAATCCAGAGAGCTTCACCAGAGTCACATTGATTGGTCAGAGAGTTCGTCTGTAGATATGGGTCGTCTGTAAGTAAGGACCGCCTGCATTGGATATTGAGACTTCCACACATTCCACTTCCACCATCAGGGCTCCTGATGCATGATTGTTTGTCTCTGAAACAGGAGCATACTAGGAAGGCTGGACCCACAGACATCTTCGAAATGAGGCCTCTCTAAAAAAAATATTATATATTGGTACAGACACACACACAGTTTCTAACGCATCCACACTTTTATCATAGCTCATCCATTATACATTGATACATTCATATAAACATCATATACACACATATAACTTACACATCAGATCACCATATAGTACATATCCATCATATTATTATATATACAGTACATAGTTAACAGTGTAAACCCTACCTATAGAAATCCTGCATAATAAACCAACGACATACAGAATACACACAGATCATATTCACACAGATTACAAATATACAACATACATACAGTACCATATACTGAACATACAGCAAAATACTCACGCATATCGTATACACACACTCAGGGCCACAGATCAGACTTCAACCAAGCCAGTAACATTTATCACAATCATGTAAAAAGACGCAGAGATAACCGATTCCCAGTCTGCGTTCTGCTGTCCTCGCGGTCCCCCTGACACTTTTTTAATCTAACTGCTGGGTGTGTACTGTGGAAGATTTGCACTGTATATTGGATATTATAATGTACAAGAATGCAACATACGGTGCACATCCTCCATTCATAGTAATGGCAGGTTGGAGGATAGGCCCCTACGGCCCGTAGCTGCTGCTTGGTCTACCCCTGTATTACCACCACCCCCCCCCCTCCTGCCTTTTGAAAGTCTCCTGATGACCCACAAAATACTTATGTGGGAAAAGTGTTGCCCTTAAATCTAACATTAACCAGGACACTTTGCTCATAGATACAGGCACGTGACTGTGGTATCCTTCTCATTTGTTACTCTGCCTCAAAATTATGCTAATGACCAAAAGGGCTCGGGGGTTTTACCATAGACCAGACCCTGCTTGTACATCACATGTTGTAACTGTGCGAACACATTACCCTGTGTGTGCTGAAACTTTCCTCTCTGTGCCATATATTAAATACTACGCGGAAATGTGTATGTGGGGTTTCACTGTAAATCGCTCCATGTTACCATCAGCTGAATTGCGCCCTGTGATACCATGGATCATCAAGGCATTTCATGAAATTTAGAAACGTGATCTCTCATGTCCCACAGCAAAGCCTTCTCTGTACTGACACAACGGCAGAACTATATGTGGAAGTGCGGTCTACCAGAAGCACCAGTGCCGCTCTGGATCTGAGTACTATTTCATTATGCCGCAATGCAACCTTAGTAAAGCAAATGACAGTAATTGTTACTGTGACACTTCTGTGCCAGCTGTTTAAGAAGTTGATGGTTCTTCTGCTTCCAGCCTATCTTTTACCCCGGCCATCGTCCACGTCAGAACTATTACCCGATCCACGCGCGTAAAACGGTGGTTTAAGTTCTCAGCAAGATACTGTGTGGTTCGAGTAGGCGTTGAACAAAACCGGAGTGAGCGGCAGCTGCAATCAGACATATGTAAAAGACAGGTTACTATTACTATCTGGTTTTTCTCTCAGGAAGCATCGTAAGGACATAATAACCAATATTATAACTAACTACCCCTGGGGGGGGGGGGGGGGGGGGTGCTGCTAATACCGAATACTTCGAAGTGACTTGTCCTTATTCTGCGTCCCCATCTCCATTATCCCACCCCGATAACAATGCGGGGCGAGAAGGGATTTATCTTACAAGGATATGGACTCACCGCCTGTCCACTTCTTACCATCCTCCCCCGCTAACTCCACAATAAGAGTTATGGTACTGTAACCTGTAATATGCCACTTATCCTCGTGCAACTAACGCACACCCATACTTCCACCCGAGATTTTTAACCACCCAATATTTTTAAAAACCCAACCAACTCCCCCACCATTGGCTATGTGTAAGGACACCATGACATAGATCGCTTCTGTAGAATATTACCATGGTCTTTTGTGGCAGTCATCTCAAAGATGCATCAAGCTGTGGTGATAAAGGTTGTGGGCCCAGGCCTGTGTTGAACCAGGCTCCAGTGTTGTTTGACATAGGAGCACCATTCTATTTATCTACAGGTTGAAAGCCTTCTGGTAATGGGGGACAAGGTCACTGAAATTAGTGGATCACCTGACCCATCATATGCAGTGTAATGGTGACTCGGGAAGAATACTGATTATGGGAAGTGTACAGCACCCAAGAACAAAGCTGCTATGTCTCATACTTTTATTTCATCATCAGCAACGCCTCTGGCAGAAATCGAGTTACAGAGGAGAGGGAGAGTGTGAATGAGAGGAAATCCAATTAGCATATTCCTGTGAAACATGGGCATGATTTTAAAGGAAAAGGTAAGCCAAAAAGAAGGACCAGCTGCATTATGGGATATTTAATTTCGGCTGTCACAAGTAAGTGACCCTCGTCTCCATTTGTGCATCGATCATTCATTCACAACAATGCTATAGGGAATGTACAACATAGCAGTCTCAGAGATAAACACTTGTCCCTATTAGGGCTTGGTGAAATAGTGACCGCCCTACTAGGAATTTCAAGGGCCTTAGACTGGCAGTGTATTGGACCCCCCTACCCTGTCACTTAGTTTCCCATCTTATATATGCCATGGGGTATAGTAGTATAACATGACAACTTCACTGGCTGGAGCCAATTGTTTATGTTATTTTTATTATGATCGAATATTTTTACTACATAAAAACACTAATATACCAATTGCACATGTTACACAGAACTGTAACATAACTAACATATTAATAGGACTGTACCAACTAAACTACCAACTGCACATATGTAAGAAGAACCAAGCTACAATCAGATAAGTTTCAGAACCATGATGACTGCATATAAACAGCACCGGTACCAAGCTTACGACATAGACATTGTACTCAGAACAAAGAATGATTACAACGTTATGTTACTAGAACATAACCAGACCCAAACCTATAAATAAAATGATAAATAAGATGTTTCTTTAAGACTGTCTCAGCAACTACCCTTCCATACGAGAAATAACGTACAGAGGAGATGCCGCAGAATTGTGAGCTCATGGGTAAACCGAACTTACGCTAAAATCGCGTGAGAGACGTTGTATTTGACTTAAAGGTATTCTCGTCTGGGTATTCACTTCAGATTCAATCATCTTCCATATTATAAACATTTCTTCAAATTAGATGATATTTACAAAAAATGTTCCTGGTGTGAAGATATTTCCTCATAAATGTTAGTAATATGGTCCCCTTAGAAACAAGACTGTGTCCCTGGAATCCTGGCCAACCTCTGCTGGAGGATTCACAAGAAACAACAAAAAGTTTCTGAATATAAAATGTCCGTGAATACGTCCATGTCCCGCAGTCGTCCCTGGGTAATGATTGCTGAAGCCCAGGTGGTCAGCCAGACTCAATAGCCCATGTCTGAACCACCGGTGCCAAATTGAGGTGTCATATCCAGAAGACATCTCGTTTCTGAGTGCGTTCACACTTGAGTTTTGGACGCGTTTTCATTGGCGTTGAAATTGCATTAAACAGCTGATGAGAGGTATGTGTTGCCTAATCCATTACCGGTTACGTTTGTAAACGCAAATATTAACACATTGTGCGTTAACATCGCGTTTCCATGCATTTTTGTTAACGGAAATTTACAGTTATATAACCGTAATATATTCATAACTCCATTAAAAGTATTGCCCCTATCCTTCATTGTTCCCTCTACCTTCCTAGCACTTAAACAACAGGATGGCTATATACTACATGGGGGCAGATGGCTGTATAACTACATGATGGCGGTATGCTGTATACTACATGAGGGCAGGATGGCTGTAATCTACATGGGGTCGGCTGGCTATATCTACAGAGGGGGGGGGCAGGCTGGCTATATATTGGGATGGGGCAGGGGACTGGCTGGCTATATACTATGGGGGTGGCTGGATATATATTGGCTGGCTATATACTGAGGGTATGGGCTACCTTTACAATGGGGAAGTGTGCTGGGGCACCCGGATTAATAAGAGGGAAACTATATGGTAGTATATATTATAGTATATTGATGGGTCACAGTGTATTATCTGTATATGCAGGGGGCCTTAACTTTTATGAGGGGACATTATATAAAGTAAATGGGGACATTCAATCAAGGATTCTATGCCAGGAAACTGGCGTAGAAGCCCTGGATATAATTGCAATGTTCTTGAGAACCACCCAAGAATTTTATTATTATGCCCTTTAGCCACCTATACTAAGGGCCTAACCAGTGATGGCGAACCTTTAAGAGGCCGAGTCCCAAAATGCAACCCAAAATCCTTCTGACTACTCGAACGAAGTGCCAACACAAAATTTTACTAGAATATACCAAGTTTTTAATTTAGAAACCGTTGTATTACAATAAAAACACTATCAACCAGAGCTCAAGGTTTTGCATTTTCCTGTGCTTGAACAATTAAAATGGAATCGGTCATAAGTTTTTGTCACTGTATAAAAGTGGTTGAGAGCCGAACTTGGTTGCAATTGGTCTGCTCAACTTTTCTGATAACTCTCCCCCAGTTAGACATAATCCAAACATACTGGTAGGATGATAGATTGTGAGCCCCTTGAGACAATGTGACCAGTTTTGTGCATCGCTGCTTAATCTGTGGCGCTATAATAAAGAATTATTATTAATTTAACACACGAGCTGTTTTTCAATCGCATCCGTTTTCAGCAAAACGGCAAGTGCAAGCAGTCCAAAGAAGAAAGAAAAAAGCTTTCAACTCAAGTCACCACATTATGTAACTTAGAACTACATTTGGCGCTGCTAGTTCATGGTTAAATGATCCCCCCCCAGAGAATTACTTACATAGGTGTAATTTTTGTTGGGAACTTTGTAGTAAAACACTGACAGTAACACTGCTGCTGTCACCTGCTCGTGGTAGTTGTGCACTGTGCAGGGATAGAATGGGGGGAGGGGGGGGGGGCAGAGCTCCTAGTAACCTGCATCTGATTGGCTGAGGCCAACTAACTAAATATATAAAATATTTATTAATCTGCCCTGACACTATAGGGGTCCGCTGACCCCCATCCTATGTTGTGGGAGCAGCTTTTAAAATTGCCTCCTCCAACCACATGCATCTACCATGCATTTGGGTTCTATGCAGGGGTGTACCAGGCCTGTCGTGCTGCCTGAAGGCTAGCCTAGAGAGACTCCCCCCCCCCCCATATACGTATATATCAGGTAGTTTCAGGACCAGATCCATCAATTGGTTTGGTGTGAAAATAAGCAATGCAAAATGCATTCGAGTACCGCCATGTAGTATAAAATGCATCCAGCTACCGCCATGTTAGTATAAATGCATAAGGATGCTGCCATGTAGTATAAAAGCATACAGCGTGGTCGCCATGTAGTATAAAATGCATACAGCGTACCGCCAGGTAGTATACAATGCATAAGGATGGCTTCCATGTAGTATAAACTGCACACAGCGCACCGCCATGTATATAAAATTTCATAAGGAGTTCTGCCATGTAGTATAAATGCACACAGCGTACCGCCATGATAGTATAAAACATCATACCGCGTGTCTCCATGTCAGTATAAATGCCATACAGCGTGTCCGCTGTAGTATAAATGCATACAGCGTGTCCCATGTAGTAAAAATGCATACAGCGTGTTCGCCATGTAGTATAAAATGCATACAGCGTGTCGTCCATGTAGTATAAATGCATACAGCGTCGCCATGTAGTAAAAAAAAAAAAAAAAAAAAAAAAAAAAATAAATGCACCGTGTCGGCCATGTAGTATAAAATGGCTACATGCGTGTCGCCATGTAGTAATAAATGCATACAGCGTGTCGCCATTTAGTCTAAAATGCATACAGCTGTCGCATGTAGTAATAAAAGCAGACAGCGTGTCGCCATGTAGTATAAAATGCATACGCTTTCCGCCATGGTGTATAAATCATACAGCGTGTCGCCATGTAGTATAAAATGCCATACGCGTGTCGGCCATGTAGTATAAATGCATACCCGCGTTCGCCCTGTTTAGTAAGAAAATGCATCCAGCGTGTCGCCATTTAGTATAAAATGCATACAGCGT
Organism: Engystomops pustulosus; assembly: GCA_019512145.1. Classification (NCBI taxonomy): domain Eukaryota; kingdom Metazoa; phylum Chordata; class Amphibia; order Anura; family Leptodactylidae; genus Engystomops; species Engystomops pustulosus. Next base: position 58,765,648 of record CM033646.1, read on the forward strand.
GTCGCCAGTAGTAAAATGCATACAGCTTGTCGCCATGTAGTATAAAATGCATACAGCGTGTCGCCATGGTAGTATAAAAGCA